>JAMPIV010003538.1:0-83375 GCA_024509875.1 Oreohelix idahoensis
CCATCACCCAACACAAAACCATCAAATCAAACTTATCCACTACCATCCCAAAAAACTTTCCATTACGCCTCATCCTCCTGTCCCATGTGCACTCAAACTTACGCCTCATCCGCCTGTCCATGTGCGATCAAACTACGCCTCAACCTCCAGTCAATGTGCCTTTCAAACTTACGCCTCATTCCTTCCTGTTCATGTGCCATCAAACTTTACGCCTCATCCTCCTGTCATTTATGTGCCATCAGTTCTGGGTTCTTTTATCCATATCCTCCCTCCTCTTCCCTTTCAGTTTACTGTTCTCCAGCTTCCTTGGTTCTCCCTGGTGTTTGTCGGCCCCCATGTTCATTTAAAATGTACCGAAACATTATATTTTTTTTCCTCTGTTCCCGCCTCCCTATGGATCACGAGGCCACCCCTGCCAAGTTGGTTTTTCGCTTGCAGAAAACCCTTCACCAAGCATTCTCATCATCATTCATCTTGCATTGGTGTTGTAGCAAACGTGGTTTTATACACGATGTAGTTTTGCCAACCCCATGGCAACATACCAAGGTGCAAAAAATCTGGATAATTGTCCTTGAAGTAGAAAACAAAACGTGATTCAGAGCAACACAGGACTATTGTTCGGTTTACTGTGGCTTACCCACAACAGAAGTGATTGCGGTCATTAAAGGGGCTGAGTTGCCCACATATAATACTTCCGGTGTTATCTTGTGTGTTTCGTACTGATAAATAGCCAGCAAAGCATCTTTTTATGGGGATGCCTAGCTGGCCGTGGGGACAGTGTGATTCGCTTGATAGCTAGGCGGAGTTGTCGTACGGAAGGTACGGGGTTCGAACCCTGGGTAAGCCACTCACGTCTGTTGTTTTTCTGTTGTCCAAGTGTTCTACTTCTTTCTTTCTTACGAGTGCCTGAAAACATACCTTTATGTTTGTCTAATATTAATTTACTGTTTACAGGCCTCGGGTTTCCCTTCCTTATGTGTTATTTATGTTTATACAATACCAGAAACCTACCCTCTGTTCTATACTACTGTCCTTAAGTCTTCTACTATTTACTGGACCCAGTATCAAGGTCTTTGTCTTGTTTGGACTGACACATACTGTTAATAGGAGTAACAAACAGAAGTGTTAATTGCGTCATTAAAGGGCTGAGTTGCCCACTGTATAACTTCCGTGTGTTTATCTTGTGTGTTTTCTGTACTGATTATATAGTCCAGCCAAAGCATCCTTTATATGGGGATGCCTAGGCTGCCGTGGGGTCAGTGTGATTCGCTTGATAGCTAGGCGGAGTTGTCGTACGGAAGGTTAACGGGGTTTCGATACCCTGGTGTAAGCCACTCACGTCATCCAGTTGATTTTTTTCTGTTTGTCCAAGTGTTCTACTTCTTTTAGTTTCTTACGAAGTGCCTGAAAACATACCTTTATGTTTGTCTAATATTAATTTTTCGGTTTTCTGTGGATTGCGCATTAGCATTCCTTACCAGAGGAATTACCTCTCTGACTTAGAATGGCTGAACTGAAATTATTATCCTTCGTTAACGTGTCCGTACCTCTGTTGACAGTTTTTGTGGCTTAAAGTTTTTACTAAAGGTGTAAAGGTGGCCCCACCCCTTGCCAACCTTACTTAGTAGGCTTTAGGCAAAACGAGAATAGAAGGTTGCAGGTGTAAAAAACTGTTCTTTACTTCATATTTTGGGTTTTTCGGTATAACACTGGTGCGTGTGCAAGACTATTCTGACATTAAACAGATAGTATGTCAAATTTAACTAGAAAAATTTGTCAGACATAAGAGATTGATTTGTTCATATTGTTGAGACAAGCATCTGTCATTTGTTATCTTTTGTGGTGTTAGCTTGTTCATTTCCTGCTAGTTTCCATTTGGATAGATATATTCTTATGTTTTTAATGATAATCACGGGGAGAAATCGTTAGTCAGATCGCAAAACGGGGGCCCATGTAAAAATCTGCCATTAAATATAGAGAATCAAGCATTACATATAGAAGTAAGCTAACTTGCTTTAAATACTGGGTACGTAGTTTTAATTGTAGCATTCCTGGAACGCAAATGATAATGTAGCAAGGTAGTAATGCGTGAACGGAAACGAATGGAAAAGGGAAAGGTGGCGCAACAAATAGTTGTATCTTTATATGCGTAAAACAATAATTTTGGCGACTAGCAAAGTGACCTTTTCCTGTGATGTCATCACCTGCCCCATGTGGTGTGCATAAAATCTGTAGGATTAGAGCTGAGATGTTTACCTGTCCGTGTTCTCTGCTTCCCTCTGTGACTTGTATTTCTTGCTAAATGCCCTTTAACTATTAAAAACCTCCCACTCCTTTTTTCTCTAAATAGAAAAAGATCAATAGATCGACCGTTCTGATAGATTAAAAGCCACCAGCTGAACGTGTGTTTAGTTCCAGGACGGACCTAAATATGCCTACGTGACACGATGACATCAGATGTAATGGACTTCTCTTAGATTAATATTCACTAATATAAAATGTAAATATTTTATTTAAGTTACAACAAGCTGTAATATAAAGTTAAACACAAGTTAATACCTTTACATCACATATAATAGAAGGTTCCTTTAGATTATTAGTAACAATGTTCCGGGCAATTCATGCTTAGGAGGTTGTATAATTTGATAATGAATATGTATTGGGAATAAGTAAATGATGTTGGATCTCAAGTATTTTAAGATTTTGGCTATAATGGTTGCTCCTATCTATATTTCTGTCAAAGTAATTTTATAAATCTTACACTCCTCAAGGGAGGTTTCTACGATATTACGCAAAAAGAAAATACCCCTTCAAGAGATGGTAGAATCATCACACAAATCCTTGGCAGAACCACTAGACAAGAGCTGGGATGGACAGACAATGATGTCCAAATAAGAATACCAGAAAGAAAAAATTAGCCTTTTTCATTGTTACTGGGTAAACTTGGGAGAAAAAGAGAAAACTCAAGTCCAACACCACAAGCCAGAATCATCAACTCAAATGTCAAGTTATTCCTACAGTAAGGCTCTCATTACATGGAGAACAAACAAAAAACAACAATCAACAGAGCTAACAGACTTTCCATAAATGGGTGCTTCGCGATAGAATAAAATAGGTGAATTGGCAGTGGCTAGGAAGTAGTGGTAACAAATTGTGGAGGCTGATGACAAGACCTAGACAAGTTGGCCAGTGGAGCAAGAGAATGAGAAGAAGAACGCTGGGAATGGAAAATAAACCCACTAAAGGTAAATCCTGATGATAACATTACAAGGTACATCCTTGTTCTGGACTACACAGGGCCAAGAGATGTAGCATTGGAACCGAGGAAACCGAAGGAAACACATGGAGAAGACAACATGCAGACAGGCATGAAAGGAATAAGGAAGACATGGAAAGAACTTCGAGCCTGATGGCACGGGACAGTGAAAGGACTGGGCATGTGTCTTGGTGATAGGCCCATGCTCCTTGGGGAGCTAAACGGGTCGTTGAGTAGTGAATGAAAAGAACAGTACCATCCGTGTGAAATCACTTTTTACTACAACCCTTTGACACACCGAATGGATACAATAGACCGTGATAAAGAATAGATATCATGAAGAGGAAACGAAAAGAGAGCGACTTCATAACCACGACAAAAAACGGCAGGGCAAATAATTTGAATAGTAAAAATATACTTAATCCTGTAAGCAGATAAAAGATGTACGCCATGCACATAGATAGATAGATAGATAGATAGATGGATAGATAGATAGATTGAGATAGATAGATAGATAGATAGATAGATAGATAGATAGATAGATAGATAGATAGATAGATAGATAGATAGATAGATAGATAGATAGATAGATAGATAGATAGATAGATAGATAGATAGATAGATAGATAGATAGATAGATAGAACGAACGAAACGAAAACGAACGAAAACTTTTGTTTTTTTTCAAAGGGTTTGAGAAATGGGCACGCAAGGCACGTCCTAAACATTATTGCCCGTCCTTTCCGCTTCTCCTTTCATAACTGTTAATCATTTCAAATAGGCACATGTATTTTTTAGCATTTTATTAAGCAGACAACATTATCGGAGGTAAAATAATATCAGACATTTGTAACATCCAGACATAATCAATTTAAGGTGGTGGGGTGGGGTGGGGATTTATTAATTAAAATTACATTATCAATAATTAATACCTTTAAAAAAAATTAAAAATAAAAAATTATTTACTAACAATAAAAAAACAAATAACAAAAACTAACAAACACAATCTCAAAACCATTAATACAGTAAATCAAGACCATAATATTAAAAACGTAATCAGATAATTGGTTGGCATATAATAAGAACTCGTGGACATTTTGGAAATCTGTTTTGAATTAGTTAGCTGGGGACCTTCATGTGTTGTCAGCGCAATGAGAAGTATAAGATGCTACTTCGCTATCGTAACCCTATGTGATATTATAATTAAATTAGAAAAAGTAACTCAAAATTTAACAGTTAAAAATTTAACAAGTCAAATGAGTACAATTATCCAATTTATTATGTACATCTATATATTCTTGTAATGATAAATGGGTGTTGGAAGATGGTAAAATGTATGATTATTTACAGTTACAAATTAAAATAATAGAAAAAGTCTTGGATTTATCTTCCACTGAATTTATAAAACAAGTTTGTCACATTATCTCTTGCCATCTAGTTTTCATCATTAGAAAGTCGTTTTAGAACTGCTCACAGGATTTGTTGGATGGAAATATATAAACTCAACTTTATCCACGTCTGCTCGAGGTTCCTCCGACACACTGGAGTAAGGAAAGACTTTCCTTCAGCCCGCCCTATAACTACGGGGGACTAAGGTGTTGAAGTTTGGTTGACCTCTAGGCTTCAGTGAGCTGGATCAACTTCTTCAAGTCTTTAGTTTCTCGATCAGGAATGATCATAAACATTGATCATAAAAACCTGGAACAAGAAGTAATAGGTGGCCATTGTTCTAACAATCTCACCCACCCTCTGCTGTTCATGATGCGACCATGTCTTCAGTGTTTGTATGTAAATGAATGAATCATGGTAGTATATTACAGAGATAGCATGATAAGATAATGTATAAGGTGCAGAATTAACAATATACATGAATAAATCACATGTTATGATACATGGGTACGATATAACCTTTGCCTTCCACTTATGGATGTCAAGTCACTTATGTACTTGCTGGTATGTCGTAAGCTTCCAGGCAAGAATTAGCCATAATATATTTGGCTAACCAATTAATGGTTATGCTTCCTGACAATGCCGGTGAAGGTTATCTCTGGTTAGCGTCATTCCCTTTTTTATTATATCTGCTACAATCAATCAGAAATAAAATCTGAAATAAAATGATATTAGTAATACATATATTTTTAATAAACTTACATACCCTCTTAGGATTAATAAGCTCACGGTGAGACTGTATTGGCTTAACTTAATCTGCCCTGCATGCAGCGTGAAAATAGAACTTTTCTTGCAGAGGCTGTCCTCCAGTTTCTCACTCTGGCTTCTGGATTTGGTGTGTGATTTACAATGCGCCGCTCTGTCCTTATATTTCAGTCTCTCGCGCGTACGAGAAAGCAGCTCCCAAATTCCCCAAAAGATTTTAGTTTCATCTCCTGTTTTGAAGCTATTTGAAACAATCTGTGCTTTTCCTGTACTCGTTTTTTCTCTTCTGTCACTCACACACTTATCTCCTTCCTTCCTTCCTATATATCATTTCCTTTTCCCCATATGGGGCTTTCATTACATATAAGTTTTATACAATTCCGTTGAGGCTTGTTAGTGTAATAAATTTTTAAAGATTATTAGCTAACTTTTAGCCGATGTGATGAAGGTGAAAAATATTAATTATCTTTAAAACTATTTATATTTGAATAATATCCTTTTGGATATAATTCCTAGCCTATCTCCTTTGTTGAGTTATATTTATTTAATATTATTCCAACCATGCGTTCTCCTGTAGTGAATAATTTAATGTCCAGTAAATGCAAACTTTTAAAGTCGGCCATACATTCCTATATAGCTATTTCCTCATTCTTCAGTAATACTGTATGGCTTTTAACCGTAAGTCACATTTCCGCTGTCTACCAACTTCAAAGAAAGACCGCAGCGCTGACCTTGCGCTGGTGTGTGTGGGTGTCGCGTGGGCGTGTCGCGCTACAACCAAGCAAGTGTTTACCAAATCTCGCTACAGAGCCCTCTTCTTTAAAACAGTGCCTGCACGGTTAACTTTTTGGTAACACATGCTGCAGTTCCTCCTTAATTTTCTGTTTCTCTATATCTCCTTTGATAGGATGCCTACTTAAAAAATCGGGTCCAAGATTGTCCCGTCCTGGTATGTATCTCACATTGAACGAATATGGAGATAACAGTAAACTCCACCTTAAAAGTCGTGAATTTAATTTTTTAGACACTGCTAAAAACATCAAAGGCTGGTGATCACTTTCCACAATGAAGTGTTTCCCGTAAAGAAAAGGGGCGAATTTGTTGATCGACCAGACCAAAGCGAGGCATTCACGTTCAACGGTAGAATAATTTCTCTCAGCTGTATTTAACTTTCTACTGGCAAAAGCTACTGGTAATAGCATATGTGGCGGTGTGTCTGCCCGCTGTAGTAATGTTGCTCCGATGCCTACATTGCTAGCATCCGTTCTTAGTACGAATTCTTGTGTGAGATCGGGAAGGGCAAGGATAGGTTTATTTGTCAGCTTATTTTTCAACTCTGTATAAGCCTGTTCACACTCCACAGTCCATTGTATTTTATCCGGCTGACCTTTTTTGGTTAAGTCGGTTAATGGCGCGCACAATGAGTTAAAATGGGGTATATATTTCTGATAAAACCCGCACAGTGACACAAAGGATCTTACATCCTTCTTAGTTTGTGGTCTTGGTGCTTTTCTCATTTTCTCTACATTCTTTGGGTCCGGAGACATTTGCCCTGTAGAGATAGTGTGACCTAAAAATTCCAATGTCTCACATCCAATATGACACTTAGTTGGGCGTGCTGTCAATCCCGTTTCTCTTAATCTACCTAACAACATGGAGAGTGCTACTACGTGTTCCTCGAATGTAGTGGTAGCAATCAGAATATCATCCATGAAGTTGGTGATATGAGGATTTTGTAATGGTTCCAACAATTTCCTCATCATTCTGGTGAAGATACTTGGAGCATTCTTTAAACCAAATGGGAGTACATTGAACTCGTAATGTCCATCCGGTGTACTAAAGGCTAACAGTTTCCTAACTTCTGGTTTCACTGGTATTTGGTAGTATCCCTTGCTTAGATCTACTTTTGAAAAATACCGAGCCTTACTCAATGTAGCAAACAACTGATTGGTGTCAGGTAATGGGTCTACCTGAGATTCAGTGATAGCATTTAGTTTCCTATAATCAATGCATAACCTGTGTTCACCACTAGGCTTCCTTAATAGCACCACACTTGAGCTGTAGGGAGATTCAGACTTTGAAATAATTTTCTCTTTTAAGAGATAATCAATCTCATCCTTGAGTGCCTGTCCTTTAGCATAAGGTATAGGGTATGTCCGCATACAAACTGGTGTAGGGTCAGTAATCGTCATGTCATACTCTAACAGATTAGTACACCCCGGCTTATCTGTGAGTACATCAGCATGGATTTCTAACACCTCCTGAACCTTTTTCCTCTGCTCAAGAGTTAAATGTTCACTCACATTAACCTGAGCATAGCTTTCCGTAGTTGATAGGGGGTATTCCATGGAGGAAATTGGTTCATCCTGCATTTCTGTTGCAATGGCCAGGGTCATGATATGGGCAACTTCTGATGCTTCCCTGTCATAATACTTTTTAAGAAGGTTGACATGATACACCTTCTCCTTTCCTTTCTTGTCAATCTTATAGTTGGTCCGGGAAAGTTTTTCCAATATGACGTAGGGTCCCTGCCATCCAATTTGCAATTTATTATTGCTGCTGGGCAACAGTAACAGAACCTTTTCTCCCACCTCAAGTTCCCTATCTTTTGCTGTTTTATTGTAGTAAGCAGCCTGCTTCCTCCTGGCCTGTCTCAAGTTATCATTTGCCAGTTTCCAACTTGTTTTCAATCGAGATGTCAACTCGTTGACGTATTGGTATGAAGAAGTCACGGTTTCTTCTGCTTTTTCATCAGTCCATGTCCGCAACAATGCTTCCAGTGGACCTTTGATTGGTCGTCCAAACAACAATGTAGCTGGAGCCAATCCTGTGGAGTTATGTGGGACTTCCCTATAGGCAAATAGTGCTGAGGGTAAGTATGTGTCCCAAGTTTCAGGTTTCTCACTAGCCAACTTTCTAAGGATTGAAATGAGCGTGCCATTGAACCGCTCTACTTGACCATTCCCTTGGGCGTGGTACGGGCTACAGTGATAATGTCTAGCTTGAAATAACCTGAATACTTCTTGTGTTAGCTTTCCCCTAAACTGAGAACCATTGTCAGTCAATATTTGATGTGGGAAACCTAATCGGGTGAATATTGTTAACAGTGCCTCTGCCACATGTTTCGAATCTATCGATGACATTGCTACTGCCTCTCCCCACATAGAGCAAGTATCGACCAAGGTTAAGATATATGCATTTCTCTTCTTGGTCCTACTGAGGGGTCCAACAATATCCACGGCAACACGTTCGAAGGGCGTTCCCATGATGGGCATTTCTCCCAGTGTTGCTGGTGCAGTCCTATGTTTAGGAGCTACTCTTTGGCATTCTGGACAGGATCTCACATACCTCTTTATGTCCTCTGTGATCCCTGGCCAAAAGTAGTGACAGGCTATCCGTTGTCCAGTGGCCCCTATTCCCATATGTCCACTGAAGGGTATAGCATGTCCTAGCTTCATAACCTGCTCCCTGTATGATTTTGGCACTACAAGCTGTCCATGTCCTTTTGGTCCTGTTCCAGCTTTTCTATATAGTAGGCCTTTTTTCATATATAAGTCTCCTTTCTCTGGAGGGTTATGGCTTTTAGGTAATTTGCCAAAGCAAGGCTTCAATGTACTGTCAGCAGTTTGAGCCTTTCTCATCTCTTCTGGATGAGTATTGATGATAGTGTCCTCCTCTTTCTTAGAGCTTGCCCTGGTCTGGACTGTTGCCATCACTATGGGTCTTATAGGTTCTCCTAGAAAGACATATCTACATCCCAGTATTAATGGGTAGATAGGGTTGTCCATCACTGCTGCTTTGATCTCTCCTTCCACATAGCGAGATCTTATGTTGATTCGGGCTATGGGCAGTGTCATGGTTCCTGCTCCCTTGACTGGTCCTCTGATTTCCACTGTTTCTGTGGTTATCTGTTCCGGACTCACCAGAGAAGAGCACACTACTGAGTCAAAGTCCAAGCCTGTATCATATAAGCACAGTACTTGGGTGCCATTCAAGGTCACTTCCTCACAGACAGGGGGATGATGGAGGTCATTCTGACTATCTGCCAGGTCCTTCCTTCCCTTGTTCTCTGTTGTAAGGCATGCAGCGTGATGAGGAGGGTTTTTCCGTCTGCATTCCGCAGTATTGTGGTTACTCATTTGGCAAGATTTACACCACTTTCCTTCCTTTCTTGGAGGTTTCTTTTCTGATCCTAGAGGGTTTTTGTCTTTATAATCAGTTCTGTGTTTGTTCTTGTTGGAATTGTCCCTGTGTTCATAGTTGGTAAAGTTTTGTGAAGGTTTGAAGTTCTCACCCTGCTTCTTCTTATTTCCTGATACTTCTGACTGAGCTGCTTGATATCTTTCAGCCATGGTTAAAATATCTTCCAATCTCTCAGCTCCTTGTTCCATAAGAAATTTTCTCATTTCTTGAGGCATGGATTCTCTCAGTTGCTCCATCATGACCATTTCTTTTATATCTTGACACTTTCCTAAGCTAATCCATTTTGTCAGATAAGTTTCCAATCTGGCAGAAAACTGGTGATAGTTTTCTCCTGGAAGTAGCTTAGCAGTTCGGAATCTCTTTCTATAAGATTCAGAATTCTTTTCGTACCTGACCAGTAAAGCTTGTTTTAAGATTTCATAATCTTCCTGGTCTTCTTTTGAGAGTTTTAAATAAACATCGTATGAAACTCCCCTCAACCCCTGAGATAGCTTAAGGCTCCATTTTTCCTTTTCCAATCCATAGGTAGAGGCCAGTCTCTCATATCTATCCAGGTACGACTCAATGGCGTCCTCTTTTTCAATAAATGGATCCAGGTGGAAACTCATGGCTCCATTTGCCGCGCTATGGTTGGAGCTACTCTCAGAGTGAGGTGAGCTAGCACCATGATTGCTAGCTGCTCCCTGGAGTTCAAGTTCCTTTAAACTTAACTCATGCGCTCTTTGTAACCTTCTTTCTTCAGCTTCCAAAATTAGTCTCTTTTCTTCTCTTTCCAGTCTTTTGGCTTCTCTCTCTGCTTCTAATTTCTTAGCTTCAGTCTCAACTTCCATTCTTTTAGTCTCTCTTTCTGCCTCTAATTTCTTAGCTTCAGCCTCAACTTCCATTCTTTTGGTCTCTCTTTCTGCCTCTAATTTCTTAGCTTCAGCCTCAACTTCCATTCTTTTGGTCTCTCTATCTAAATATTTATCCACTTCAGTTGTGATATATCGAATTTAGAGCATCTCCTGTCATACCCAAGTCTTTTCCTTCCTGCATAATCGCAGCTCTAAACTTCACCAATTCAGCCATGATGCTTACTTACCAGAGGGTATATAATTTTATCTTCACTAACAAACTAACTTAATTAAAATCAATTAATTACTTTGAACAAGACAAATCCTTAAAACCTTGTGAGCGTTTCCTATTTACTTCGTACTCAATGGTACTACTATTACAAACAAATTTCTAAGTTTTTAGAATTTTTTCCAAAAAAAAAAAATTTATTTTTACAAACTATTTGTGGCTCAAGATAGAAGAATACATAGATAGTGGCCCAGGATACAAAATAATATCCCGCGAAAGAGCCCCCAATGTAGCGAAAGGTTTTCCTAGTATGATAGTAGTGGTAGAGCAGAAGTAGAATCTCTCTCCAGAAAGTATGAAGTTCCAGTGCCCGAGAAGTACACTGGTATCACAAGTGAGTTACAGCTGTGAATACTCTGAGCTGGACAAAAGATTTAGGCTTCAGAAGTATAAGATGCTACTTCGCTATCGTAACCCTATGTGATATTATAATTAAATTAGAAAAAGTAACTCAAAATTTAACAGTTAAAAATTTAACAAGTCAAATGAGTACAATTATCCAATTTATTATGTACATCTATATATTCTTGTAATGATAAATGGGTGTTGGAAGATGGTAAAATGTATGATTATTTACAGTTACAAATTAAAATAACTAATAGAAAAAGTCTTGGATTTATCTTCCACTGAATTTATAAAACAAGTTTGTCACATTATCTCTTGCCATCTAGTTTTCATCATTAGAAAGTCGTTTTAGAACTGCTCACAGGATTTGTTGGATGGAAATATATAAACTCAACTTTATCCACGTCTGCTCGAGGTTCCTCCGACACACTGGAGTACGGAAGACTTTCCTTCAGCCCGCCCTATAACTACGGGGGACTAAGGTGTTGAAGTTTGGTTGACCTCTAGGCTTCAGTGAGCTGGATCAACTTCTTCAAGTCTTTAGTTTCTCGATCAGGAATGATCATAAACATTGATCATAAAAACCTGGAACAAGAAGTAATAGGTGGCCATTGTTCTAACAATCTCACCACCCTCTGCTGTTCATGATGCGACCATGTCTTCAGTGTTTGTATGTAAATGAATGAATCATGGTAGTATATTACAGAGATAGCATGATAAGATAATGTATAAGGTGCAGAATTAACAATATACATGAATAAATCACATGTTATGATACATGGGTACGATATAACCTTTGCCTTCCACTTATGGATGTCAAGTCACTTATGTACTTGCTGGTATGTCGTAAGCTTCCAGGCAAGAATTAGCCATAATATATTTGGCTAACCAATTAATGGTTATGCTTCCTGACAATGCCGGTGAAGGTTATCTCTGGTTAGCGTCATTCCCTTTTTTTATTATATCTGCTACAATCAATCAGAAATAAAATCTGAAATAAAATGATATTAGTAATACATATATTTTTAATAAACTTACATACCCTCTTAGGATTAATAAGCTCACGGTGAGACTGTATTGGCTTAACTTAATCTGCCCTGCATGCAGCGTGAAAATAGAACTTTTCTTGCAGAGGCTGTCCTCCAGTTTCTCACTCTGGCTTCTGGATTTGGTGTGTGATTTACAATGCGCCGCTCTGTCCTTATATTTCAGTCTCTCGCGCGTACGAGAAAGCAGCTCCCAAATTCCCCAAAAGATTTTAGTTTCATCTCCTGTTTTGAAGCTATTTGAAACAATCTGTGCTTTTCCTGTACTCGTTTTTCTCTTCTGTCACTCACACACTTATCTCCTTCCTTCCTTCCTATATATCATTTCCTTTTCCCCATATGGGGCTTTCATTACATATAAGTTTTATACAATTCCGTTGAGGCTTGTTAGTGTAATAAATTTTTAAAGATTATTAGCTAACTTTTAGCCGATGTGATGATTAATTATCTTTAAAACTTGAAAAAATAATTTCCTTTAAAATTAATTATAATCTCCTTTTTAAAATTTATTTAATAAATATAATATCCTTTTGGATATAATTCCTAGCCTATCTCCTTTGTTGAGTTAGGCTAGGAATTATATCCAAAAGGATATTATTCAAATATAAATAGTTTTAAAGATAATTAATATTTTTCACCTTCATCACATCGGCTAAAAGTTAGCTAATAATCTTTAAAAATTTATTACACTAACAAGCCTCAACGGAATTGTATAAAACTTATATGTAATGAAAGCCCCATATGGGGAAAAGGAAATGATATATAGGAAGGAAGGAAGGAGATAAGTGTGTGAGTGACAGAAGAGAAAAACGAGTACAGGAAAAGCACAGATTGTTTCAAATAGCTTCAAAACAGGAGATGAAACTAAAATCTTTTGGGGAATTTGGGAGCTGCTTTCTCGTACGCGCGAGAGACTGAAATATAAGGACAGAGCGGCGCATTGTAAATCACACACCAAATCCAGAAGCCAGAGTGAGAAACTGGAGGACAGCCTCTGCAAGAAAAGTTCTATTTTCACGCTGCATGCAGGGCAGATTAAGTTAAGCCAATACAGTCTCACCGTGAGCTTATTAATCCTAAGAGGGTATGTAAGTTTATTAAAAATATATGTATTACTAATATCATTTTATTTCAGATTTTATTTCTGATTGATTGTAGCAGATATAATAAAAAAGGGAATGACGCTAACCAGAGATAACCTTCACCGGCATTGTCAGGAAGCATAACCATTAATTGGTTAGCCAAATATATTATGGCTAATTCTTGCCTGGAAGCTTACGACATACCAGCAAGTACATAAGTGACTTGACATCCATAAGTGGAAGGCAAAGGTTATATCGTACCCATGTATCATAACATGTGATTTATTCATGTATATTGTTAATTCTGCACCTTATACATTATCTTATCATGCTATCTCTGTAATATACTACCATGATTCATTCATTTACATACAAACACTGAAGACATGGTCGCATCATGAACAGCAGAGGGTGGCCTATTACTTCTTGTTCCAGGTTTTTATGATCAATGTTTATGATCATTCCTGATCGAGAAACTAAAGACTTGAAGAAGTTGATCCAGCTCACTGAAGCCTAGAGGTCAACCAAACTTCAACACCTTAGTCCCCCGTAGTTATAGGGCGGGCTGAAGGAAAGTCTTCCGTACTCCAGTGTGTCGGAGGAACCTCGAGCAGACGTGGATAAAGTTGAGTTTATATATTTCCATCCAACAAATCCTGTGAGCAGTTCTAAAACGACTTTCTAATGATGAAAACTAGATGGCAAGAGATAATGTGACAAACTTGTTTTATAAATTCAGTGGAAGATAAATCCAAGACTTTTTCTATTAGTTATTTTAATTTGTAACTGTAAATAATCATACATTTTACCATCTTCCAACACCCATTTATCATTACAAGAATATATAGATGTACATAATAAATTGGATAATTGTACTCATTTGACTTGTTAAATTTTTAACTGTTAAATTTTGAGTTACTTTTTCTAATTTAATTATAATATCACATAGGGTTACGATAGCGAAGTAGCATCTTATACTTCTGAAGCCTAAATCTATTGTCCAGCTCAGAGTATTCACAGCTGTAACTCACTTGTGATACCAGTGTACTTCTCGGGCACTGGAACTTCATACTTTCTGGAGAGAGATTCTACTTCTGCTCTACCACTACTATCATACTAGGAAAACCTTTCGCTACATTGGGGGCTCTTTCGCGGGATATTATTTTGTATCCTGGGCCACTATCTATGTATTCTTCTATCTTGAGCCACAAATAGTTTGTAAAAATAAATTTTTTTTTTTTTGGAAAAAATTCTAAAAACTTAGAAATTTGTTTGTAATAGTAGTACCATTGAGTACGAAGTAAATAGGAAACGCTCACAAGGTTTTAAGGATTTGTCTTGTTCAAAGTAATTAATTGATTTTAATTAAGTTAGTTTGTTAGTGAAGATAAAATTATATACCCTCTGGTAAGTAAGCATCATGGCTGAATTGGTGAAGTTTAGAGCTGCGATTATGCAGGAAGGAAAAGACTTGGGTATGACAGGAGATGCTCTAATTCGATATATCACAACTGAAGTGGATAAATATTTAGATAGAGAGACCAAAAGAATGGAAGTTGAGGCTGAAGCTAAGAAATTAGAGGCAGAAAGAGAGACCAAAAGAATGGAAGTTGAGGCTGAAGCTAAGAAATTAGAGGCAGAAAGAGAGACTAAAAGAATGGAAGTTGAGACTGAAGCTAAGAAATTAGAAGCAGAGAGAGAAGCCAAAAGACTGGAAAGAGAAGAAAAGAGACTAATTTTGGAAGCTGAAGAAAGAAGGTTACAAAGAGCGCATGAGTTAAGTTTAAAGGAACTTGAACTCCAGGGAGCAGCTAGCAATCATGGTGCTAGCTCACCTCACTCTGAGAGTAGCTCCAACCATAGCGCGGCAAATGGAGCCATGAGTTTCCACCTGGATCCATTTATTGAAAAAGAGGACGCCATTGAGTCGTACCTGGATAGATATGAGAGACTGGCCTCTACCTATGGATTGGAAAAGGAAAAATGGAGCCTTAAGCTATCTCAGGGGTTGAGGGGAGTTTCATACGATGTTTATTTAAAACTCTCAAAAGAAGACCAGGAAGATTATGAAATCTTAAAACAAGCTTTACTGGTCAGGTACGAAAAGAATTCTGAATCTTATAGAAAGAGATTCCGAACTGCTAAGCTACTTCCAGGAGAAAACTATCACCAGTTTTCTGCCAGATTGGAAACTTATCTGACAAAATGGATTAGCTTAGGAAAGTGTCAAGATATAAAAGAAATGGTCATGATGGAGCAACTGAGAGAATCCATGCCTCAAGAAATGAGAAAATTTCTTATGGAACAAGGAGCTGAGAGATTGGAAGATATTTTAACCATGGCTGAAAGATATCAAGCAGCTCAGTCAGAAGTATCAGGAAATAAGAAGAAGGAGGTAGAGAACTTCAAACCTTCACAAAACTTTACCAACTATGAACACAGGGACAATTCCAACAAGAACAAACACAGAACTGATTATAAAGACAAAAACCCTCTAGGATCAGAAAAGAAACCTCCAAGAAAGGAAGGAAAGTGGTGTAAATCTTGCCAAATGAGTAACCACAATACTGCGGAATGCAGACGGAAAAACCCTCCTCATCACGCTGCATGCCTTACAACAGAGAACAAGGGAAGGAAGGACCTGGCAGATAGTCAGAATGACCTCCATCATCCCCCTGTCTGTGAGGAAGTGACCTTGAATGGCACCCAAGTACTGTGCTTATATGATACAGGCTTGGACTTTGACTCAGTAGTGTGCTCTTCTCTGGTGAGTCCGGAACAGATAACCACAGAAACAGTGGAAATCAGAGGACCAGTCAAGGGAGCAGGAACCATGACACTGCCCATAGCCCGAATCAACATAAGATCTCGCTATGTGGAAGGAGAGATCAAAGCAGCAGTGATGGACAACCCTATCTACCCATTAATACTGGGATGTAGATATGTCTTTCTAGGAGAACCTATAAGACCCATAGTGATGGCAACAGTCCAGACCAGGGCAAGCTCTAAGAAAGAGGAGGACACTATCATCAATACTCATCCAGAAGAGATGAGAAAGGCTCAAACTGCTGACAGTACATTGAAGCCTTGCTTTGGCAAATTACCTAAAAGCCATAACCCTCCAGAGAAAGGAGACTTATATATGAAAAAAGGCCTACTATATAGAAAAGCTGGAACAGGACCAAAAGGACATGGACAGCTTGTAGTGCCAAAATCATACAGGGAGCAGGTTATGAAGCTAGGACATGCTATACCCTTCAGTGGACATATGGGAATAGGGGCCACTGGACAACGGATAGCCTGTCACTACTTTTGGCCAGGGATCACAGAGGACATAAAGAGGTATGTGAGATCCTGTCCAGAATGCCAAAGAGTAGCTCCTAAACATAGGACTGCACCAGCAACACTGGGAGAAATGCCCATCATGGGAACGCCCTTCGAACGTGTTGCCGTGGATATTGTTGGACCCCTCAGTAGGACCAAGAAGAGAAATGCATATATCTTAACCTTGGTCGATACTTGCTCTATGTGGGGAGAGGCAGTAGCAATGTCATCGATAGATTCGAAACATGTGGCAGAGGCACTGTTAACAATATTCACCCGATTAGGTTTCCCACATCAAATATTGACTGACAATGGTTCTCAGTTTAGGGGAAAGCTAACACAAGAAGTATTCAGGTTATTTCAAGCTAGACATTATCACTGTAGCCCGTACCACGCCCAAGGGAATGGTCAAGTAGAGCGGTTCAATGGCACGCTCATTTCAATCCTTAGAAAGTTGGCTAGTGAGAAACCTGAAACTTGGGACACATACTTACCCTCAGCACTATTTGCCTATAGGGAAGTCCCACATAACTCCACAGGATTGGCTCCAGCTACATTGTTGTTTGGACGACCAATCAAAGGTCCACTGGAAGCATTGTTGCGGACATGGACTGATGAAAAAGCAGAAGAAACCGTGACTTCTTCATACCAATACGTCAACGAGTTGACATCTCGATTGAAAACAAGTTGGAAACTGGCAAATGATAACTTGAGACAGGCCAGGAGGAAGCAGGCTGCTTACTACAATAAAACAGCAAAAGATAGGGAACTTGAGGTGGGAGAAAAGGTTCTGTTACTGTTGCCCAGCAGCAATAATAAATTGCAAATTGGATGGCAGGGACCCTACGTCATATTGGAAAAACTTTCCCGGACCAACTATAAGATTGACAAGAAAGGAAAGGAGAAGGTGTATCATGTCAACCTTCTTAAAAAGTATTATGACAGGGAAGCATCAGAAGTTGCCCATATCATGACCCTGGCCATTGCAACAGAAATGCAGGATGAACCAATTTCCTCCATGGAATACCCCCTATCAACTACGGAAAGCTATGCTCAGGTTAATGTGAGTGAACATTTAACTCTTGAGCAGAGGAAAAAGGTTCAGGAGGTGTTAGAAATCCATGCTGATGTACTCACAGATAAGCCGGGGTGTACTAATCTGTTAGAGTATGACATGACGATTACTGACCCTACACCAGTTTGTATGCGGACATACCCTATACCTTATGCTAAAGGACAGGCACTCAAGGATGAGATTGATTATCTCTTAAAAGAGAAAATTATTTCAAAGTCTGAATCTCCCTACAGCTCAAGTGTGGTGCTATTAAGGAAGCCTAGTGGTGAACACAGGTTATGCATTGATTATAGGAAACTAAATGCTATCACTGAATCTCAGGTAGACCCATTACCTGACACCAATCAGTTGTTTGCTACATTGAGTAAGGCTCGGTATTTTTCAAAAGTAGATCTAAGCAAGGGATACTACCAAATACCAGTGAAACCAGAAGTTAGGAAACTGTTAGCCTTTAGTACACCGGATGGACATTACGAGTTCAATGTACTCCCATTTGGTTTAAAGAATGCTCCAAGTATCTTCACCAGAATGATGAGGAAATTGTTGGAACCATTACAAAATCCTCATATCACCAACTTCATGGATGATATTCTGATTGCTACCACTACATTCGAGGAACACGTAGTAGCACTCTCCATGTTGTTAGGTAGATTAAGAGAAACGGGATTGACAGCACGCCCAACTAAGTGTCATATTGGATGTGAGACATTGGAATTTTTAGGTCACACTATCTCTACAGGGCAAATGTCTCCGGACCCAAAGAATGTAGAGAAAATGAGAAAAGCACCAAGACCACAAACTAAGAAGGATGTAAGATCCTTTGTGTCACTGTGCGGGTTTTATCAGAAATATATACCCCATTTTAACTCATTGTGCGCGCCATTAACCGACTTAACCAAAAAAGGTCAGCCGGATAAAATACAATGGACTGTGGAGTGTGAACAGGCTTATACAGAGTTGAAAAATAAGCTGACAAATAAACCTATCCTTGCCCCTCCCGATCTCACACAAGAATTCGTACTAAGAACGGATGCTAGCAATGTAGGCATCGGAGCAACATTACTACAGCGGGCAGACACACCGCCACATATGCTATTACCAGTAGCTTTTGCCAGTAGAAAGTTAAATACAGCTGAGAGAAATTATTCTACCGTTGAACGTGAATGCCTCGCTTTGGTCTGGTCGATCAACAAATTCGCCCCTTTTCTTTACGGGAAACACTTCATTGTGGAAAGTGATCACCAGCCTTTGATGTTTTTAGCAGTGTCTAAAAAATTAAATTCACGACTTTTAAGGTGGAGTTTACTGTTATCTCCATATTCGTTCAATGTGAGATACATACCAGGACGGGACAATCTTGGACCCGATTTTTTAAGTAGGCATCCTATCAAAGGAGATATAGAGAAACAGAAAATTAAGGAGGAACTGCAGCATGTGTTACCAAAAAGTTAACCGTGCAGGCACTGTTTTAAAGAAGAGGGCTCTGTAGCGAGATTTGGTAAACACTTGCTTGGTTGTAGCGCGACACGCCCACGCGACACCCACACACACCAGCGCAAGGTCAGCGCTGCGGTCTTTCTTTGAAGTTGGTAGACAGCGGAAATGTGACTTACGGTTAAAAGCCATACAGTATTACTGAAGAATGAGGAAATAGCTATATAGGAATGTATGGCCGACTTTAAAAGTTTGCATTTACTGGACATTAAATTATTCACTACAGGAGAACGCATGGTTGGAATAATATTAAATAAATATAACTCAACAAAGGAGATAGGCTAGGAATTATATCCAAAAGGATATTATTCAAATATAAATAGTTTTAAAGATAATTAATATTTTTCACCTTCATCACATCGGCTAAAAGTTAGCTAATAATCTTTAAAAATTTATTACACTAACAAGCCTCAACGGAATTGTATAAAACTTATATGTAATGAAAGCCCCATATGGGGAAAAGGAAATGATATATAGGAAGGAAGGAAGGAGATAAGTGTGTGAGTGACAGAAGAGAAAAACGAGTACAGGAAAAGCACAGATTGTTTCAAATAGCTTCAAAACAGGAGATGAAACTAAAATCTTTTGGGGAATTTGGGAGCTGCTTTCTCGTACGCGCGAGAGACTGAAATATAAGGACAGAGCGGCGCATTGTAAATCACACACCAAATCCAGAAGCCAGAGTGAGAAACTGGAGGACAGCCTCTGCAAGAAAAGTTCTATTTTCACGCTGCATGCAGGGCAGATTAAGTTAAGCCAATACAGTCTCACCGTGAGCTTATTAATCCTAAGAGGGTATGTAAGTTTATTAAAAATATATGTATTACTAATATCATTTTATTTCAGATTTTATTTCTGATTGATTGTAGCAGATATAATAAAAAAGGGAATGACGCTAACCAGAGATAACCTTCACCGGCATTGTCAGGAAGCATAACCATTAATTGGTTAGCCAAATATATTATGGCTAATTCTTGCCTGGAAGCTTACGACATACCACCAAGTACATAAGTGACTTGACATCCATAAGTGGAAGGCAAAGGTTATATCGTACCCATGTATCATAACATGTGATTTATTCATGTATATTGTTAATTCTGCACCTTATACATTATCTTATCATGCTATCTCTGTAATATACTACCATGATTCATTCATTTACATACAAACACTGAAGACATGGTCGCATCATGAACAGCAGAGGGTGGTGAGATTGTTAGAACAATGGCCACCTATTACTTCTTGTTCCAGGTTTTTATGATCAATGTTTATGATCATTCCTGATCGAGAAACTAAAGACTTGAAGAAGTTGATCCAGCTCACTGAAGCCTAGAGGTCAACCAAACTTCAACACCTTAGTCCCCCGTAGTTATAGGGCGGGCTGAAGGAAAGTCTTCCGTACTCCAGTGTGTCGGAGGAACCTCGAGCAGACGTGGATAAAGTTGAGTTTATATATTTCCATCCAACAAATCCTGTGAGCAGTTCTAAAACGACTTTCTAATGATGAAAACTAGATGGCAAGAGATAATGTGACAAACTTGTTTTATAAATTCAGTGGAAGATAAATCCAAGACTTTTTCTATTAGTTATTTTAATTTGTAACTGTAAATAATCATACATTTTACCATCTTCCAACACCCATTTATCATTACAAGAATATATAGATGTACATAATAAATTGGATAATTGTACTCATTTGACTTGTTAAATTTTTAACTGTTAAATTTTGAGTTACTTTTTCTAATTTAATTATAATATCACATAGGGTTACGATAGCGAAGTAGCATCTTATACTTCTGAAGCCTAAATCTATTGTCCAGCTCAGAGTATTCACAGCTGTAACTCACTTGTGATACCAGTGTACTTCTCGGGCACTGGAACTTCATACTTTCTGGAGAGAGATTCTACTTCTGCTCTACCACGATTCTCATCTATCAGTCAATAGCCTTTACCTCCCTAAGGAGCATAGGTCATAAAACTGGATCTCGTGTAGTGGAGGCGTCGACAATTCACTCCCTGTGGCAGTATCTGCATGGGACTCAAAGTTGCTCACCTGTGAGAACATTTTCCGCATGCGCTGACAACACATGAAGTCCCAGCTAATTCAACAGATTTCCAAAATGTCACGAGTTCTTATTATATGCCACCATTATCTGATTACGTTTTAAATTATGTCTTATTTACTGTATGAATGGTTTAGATTGTGTTTGTTAGTTTTTGTTTTTTGTTTTTTTTTGTTAGTAAATAATTTTTATTTTTATTTTTTTTAAGGTATTAATTTTTGTTAATGTATTTTAATTAATAATTCCCCCCCCCCCCCCCACCTTAAATTTGATTATGTCTGGATGTTACAAATGTATGTTATTATTTTACCTCGATAATGTTGTATGCTTAAATAATGCTAAAAATACATGTGCTATTGAAAGGATACAGTATGAAAGGTGAGCGAAAGGAAGGGCAGAATGTTAGACGTGCCTGCGTGCCCAATTCTCAACCCTTTGAAAAAAAAGTTCGTTCGTTCGTTCGTTCGTTCTATCTATCTATCTATCTATCTATCTATCTATCTATCTATCTATCTATCTATCTATCTATCTATCTATCTATCTATCTATGTATCTATGTATCTATCTATCTATCTATCTATCTATCTATCTATCTATCTATCTATCTATCTATCTATCTATCTATCTATCTATCTATCTATCTATCTATGTGCATGGCGTACATCTTTTCTCTGCTTACACGGTTAAGTATATTTTACTATTCAATTATTTGCTGCATGTTTTGTCGTAGGTTATGAAGTCGCTTTTCGTTTTCCTTCATGTTTCTATACTTTATCACGGTCTATGTATCCATTAGGTGTGTCAAAGGGTGTAGTAAAAGTGATTCACACGGATGGTACTGTTCTTTCATTCACTCAACGCCCGTTAGCTCCCCAAGGAGCATGGGCCTTCACCAAACACATGCCAAGTCTTCCTGTCCCGTGCCATCAGCTCAAGTTCTTTCCATGTCTTCCTTATTCCTTTCATGCCTGTCTGCAGTTGTCTTCTCCATGTGTTCCTCGGTTCCTCGGTTCCATCTACATCTCTTGGCCTGGGTATTCCAGAACAAGGATTACCTTGTAATGTTATCAACAGGTTTACTTAGTGTGTATATTTTCCATTCCCAGCGTCTTCTTCTCATCTCTTGCTCCACTGGCACTTGTCTAGTTCTTGTCATCAGCTCCACATTTGTACCACTACTTCCTACCACTTCAATTCTCCTAATTCTACGCAAGCACCCATTTATGAAAGTCTGTAGCTTTTTGATTGTTGTTTTTGTTGTTCTCCATGTTTGAGAGCCATACTGTAGGAATAACTTGACATTTGAGTTGAAGATTCTGGCTTGTGTGTTGGACTTGATTTCTCTTTATCTCCATGTTACCCAGTACAATGAAAGCTAATTTTTCTTTCTGTATTCTTATTTGACATCATTGTCTGTCCATCCAGCTCTTGTCTAGTGTGCTGCCAAGATATGTGTATGATTCTACATCTTGAAGGGGTATTTCTTTTAGCGTAATATCGTAGAAACCTCCCTTGAGGGTGTAGAATTATAAAATTACTTTGACAGAAATATAGATAGAGCAACCATTATAGCCAAATCTTAAAATACTGAGATCCAACATCATTACTAATTCAATACAAATTCATTATCAAATTATAAACCTCCTAAGCATGATGCCAACATTGTATTAATAATCTAAAGAACATTCTATTATATGTGAGTAAATGTATTAACTTGTTTTAACTTTAATTACAGCTTGTTGACTTAAATAAATATCTACATTTTATATTAGTGAATATAAATTAAGAGAGTCATACAACTGATGTCATCGTGTCACGTAGCATATTTAGTCGTCCTGGCTAAACACGTCAGCTGGTGGCTTTTAATCTATCGAACTGTCGATCTATTGATCTTTTTCTATTTAGAGAAAAAAGGAGTGGAGGTTTTTAAAGCTAAAGGGCATTTAGCAGAAATACAAGTACAGATGGAAGCAGAGAACACGGACAGGTAAACATCTCAGCTCTACCTACAGATTTTATGCACACCACATGGGGCAGGTGATGACATCACAGGAAAGGTCTCTTTGCTAGTGCCAAATTATTGTTTACGCATATAAAGATCCAACTATTGTGCGCACCTTCCCCTTTCTTTCGTTCCGTTCACGCAACTACCTTGCTACATTATCATTGCGTTCAGGAATGCTACAATAAAACTACGTACCCAGATATTAAAGCAAGTTAGCTACTTCTATTGTAATGCTGTTCTCTATATAATGGCAGATTTTACATGGGCCCCCGTTTGCGATCTGAGACGTTTTCTCCGTGATTATCATTAAAAACATAAGATATATTATCCAAATGGAAACTGCAGGAAATGCAGCAAACACCACAAAAGATAACAAATGACAGATGCTTGTCTCAAATATGACAATCAATCTCTTAAGTCTGACAATTTTTCTAGTTAATTTGACAACTATCTGTTTAATGTCAGATAGTCTTGCACACGCACCCGTGTTATACCGAAACCCAAAAATGAAGTAAAGAACAGTTACACTGCAACCTTCTATTCTCGTTGCTAAAGCCTACTAAGGAAGGTTGGGCAAGGGGTTGGCTAACCCAATTAGTAAAAACTTTAAGCCACAAAAACGTCAACAGAGTACGGACACGTTAACGAAGGAAATAATTCAGTTCAGCCATCTAAGTCAGAAGGTAATTCCTCTGGTAAGGATGCTAATGCCGCAATCCACAGAAAACCGAAAATTAATATTAGACAAACATAAAGGTATGTTTTCAGGCACTCGTAAGAAATAAAGAAGTAGAACACTTGGACAACAGAAAAACAACAGACGTGAGTGGCTTACCCAGGGTTCGAACCCCGTACCTTCCGTACGACAACTCCGCCTAGCTATCAAGCGAATCACACTGACCCCACGGCCAGCTAGGCATCCCCATAAAAGGATGCTTTGCTGACTATATATCAGTACGAAACACACAAGATAACACCGGAAGTATACAGTGGGCAACTCAGCCCCTTAATGACGCAATCACTTCTGTTGTTCTCCTATTAACAGTATGTGTCAGTCCAAACAAGACAAAGACCTTGATACTGGGTCCAGTAAATAGTAGAAGACTTAAGGACAGTAGTATAGAACAGAGGGTAGGTTTCTGGTATTGTATAAACATAAATAACACATAAGGAAGGGAAACCCGAGGCCTGTAAACAGTAAATTAATATTAGACAAACATAAAGGTATGTTTTCAGGCACTCGTAAGAAATAAAGAAGTAGAACACTTGGACAACAGAAAAACAACAGACGTGAGTGGCTTACCCAGGGTTCGAACCCCGTACCTTCCGTACGACAACTCCGCCTAGCTATCAAGCGAATCACACTGACCCCACGGCCAGCTAGGCATCCCCATAAAAGGATGCTTTGCTGACTATATATCAGTACGAAACACACAAGATAACACCGGAAGTATATAGTGGGCAACTCAGCCCCTTAATGACGCAATCACTTCTGTTGTGGGTAAGCCACAGAAAACCGACAATAGTCTGTGTTGCTGACTCACGTTGTTTCTTCAAGGACAATTTCCAGATTTGGCACTTGGTATGTTGCATGGGGTTGGCAAACTCATCGTGTAAAACACGTTGCTACAACACCCAATGCAAGATGATGATGATGAGAATGCTAGGTGCAGGTTTTCTGCAAGCGAACCAACTGCAGGGGTGGCCTCGTGATCCATAGGGAGCGGAACAGGAAAAAAAAAAATAATGTTCGTACATTAAATGAACATGGGGCCGACAAACACCAGGAGAACAGAGCTGGAAACAGAACTGAAAGGAAAGAGGAGGACATGGAAAGACCCAGAACTGATGGCACATGACAGGAGGATGAGGCGTAAGTTTGATGGCACATGACAGAAGGATGAGGCGTAAGTTTGATGGCACATGACAGGAGGATGAGGCGTAAGTTTGATCGCACATGACAGGAGGATGAGGCGTAAGTTTGATGGCACATGACAGGAGGATGAGGCGTAAGTTTGATGGCACATGACAGGAGGATGAGGCGTAAGTTTGATGGCACATGACAGGAGGATGAGGCGTAAGTTTGATGGAGGCTTATACTCCATTATAGTGATGATGAAGAACTTCGCACGTGACCGATTACTGAAAATAGCGCGTAATAATTTCAATAAAGGAAGAGTGTAAATATCTTTGGAGAAAAAGCCTTCGAACAAACGATGTAAACTTGACTTTACGTCTGACCTGGGAGAGTGTGCTCTTGTCAAATAATTTAACGTTTTTATTAAGAATGTCAGTGAAGTGTAACTTGTGCCTTTAATTTATTACTTCGTTTTTCCACATAATCGGCTAATAAAATCCCATGTGATACCTGGGCTCGAGAGTGGAGCAAAGACAAGTAACATTGTAACCTACCAAGCGTGTGGCAGATGAGAAGTAACATTGTAACCTACCAAGCGTGTGGCAGATGCCGACTGTTGAGGCTTGGGCAGGGGATTGGCTGCTAAATCAGTAAAAATTGAAAGCCAAAACAAAATTTCAACACTGAAGTAAGATGTACTGGAAAATGCCTTTATGACACACATATCAGCAGATTATATTTCAAGTCTAACACAGAAAAAACAGTAGGGTAATCCCAGAGTTAGTCAGCATCGTGAAATCAAATATGTAGCCGGCTTCAGCAAGGACAATGAATGAAATGTTCACAGATCCAAAAATTGGTTATCGATTACAATTGATCGCACGAGACCAAAGGATTCATTCGAGGAGATTAATGGGCGGTACATAAATTGATCTGCCAGAACGGGAATGGCCAAATGGTGACAGATCATCAGGGAGTGACAGGAATCGAAATGGACCACATTTGTGGCACACAATAAAAAACACAAACCTAACCTCATATTAGTAACAGAATACACGAGCAGAAGGAGACATTCAATTTATCTGATGAGGGAACACTCAGCACTCATCAAATCATTTATTTAAAATGTCACAGGCATAGACCTTTATTACTGGACACCTTATCAGGGATGGGAAGGGGTTACTAGACGTGAAATGTTAGACGAATTTAGAGCGGGACGTCCAGGCATCGGCATCTCGCGCCCCCTTTTTTTCTATAAGTGCTGGGTGAAAGATTCACTTGTTGTGCAGGATCTTATTCCCCTACTAAACAATATTCCCTGTATCCTCTAAGAACGTAACATAACAAAATTCGAAGTCTGGAAAGCCCACTTTGAAAAAGTTCAAATATACGCCACTGCCCTACATTATCATCATCTTGACCCTTCAGTTCCCCTGGGGCATAAACTTTCACCAAACGACCTTCCTAGCCCGTCTGTCTTGTACGACGTTCACCTTGACCAAACACCTTCCCAGCCCACCTGTCTTGTACGACGTTCACCTTGACCAAACACCTTCCCAGCCCACCTGTCGTGTACGATGTTCACCTTGACCAAACACCTTCCCAGCCCACCTGTCTTGTACGACGTTCACCTTGACCAAACACCTTCCCAGCCCACCTGTCGTGTACGACGTTCACCTTGACCAAACACCTTCCCAGCCCACCTGTCGTGTACGACGTTCACCTTGACCAAACACCTTCCCAGCCCACCTGTCTTGTACGACGTTCACCTTGACCAAACACCTTCCCAGCCCACCTGTCTTGTACGACGTTCACCTTGACCAAACACCTTCCCAGCCCACCTGTCATGTAAGACGTTCACCTTGACCAAATACCTTCCCAGCCCACCTGTCATGTAAGACGTTCACCTTGACCAAACACCTTCCCAGCCCACCTGTCATGTAAGACGTTCACCTTGACCAAACACCTTCCCAGCCCACCTGTCATGTAAGACGTTCACCTTGACCAAACACCTTCCCAGCCCACCTGTCATGTAAGACGTTCACCTTGACCAAACACCTTCCCAGCCCACCTGTCATGTAAGACGTTCACCTTGACCAAACACCTTCCCAGCCCACCTGTCTTGTACGATGTTCACCTTGACCAAACACCTTCCCAGCCCACCTGTCATGTAAGACGTTCACAATTGTCGTCATCTTTATCATCGTTTTTCTTTGTGCTCCTGGTGGAGGAGCAATGGACCACTATTGCGGCTGATCCCCTTGCAGGAAACCTGTACCAAGTGGTTACACGCACGTGCTGTTGTGGTTACATGCACGTGCTGTTGTGGTTTCTGTGTCCATTGGTTTTACATGATGACGTCATCCCCATTCACAACATTATGAGTTAACATGTCACATTTACAACCACATATTAGAAGTCTTGTACGACATACCTGAAGGTACAGCAGTTTCATTTTTTTTTTTTTTTTTTTTGTCTCTTCAGAAAACCCGGGAACCACGTGATACTACGTACGCTATCGTCATTGAAAACAATACCGAACCCCAAAATCTACAGCCTGAAATAATGAACTAAGAAGAACAAAAAAATAACGTGTTATCCAGATTAACGAACGTCATTTATACAAATTATAACAAACGGGGTTAAACCTTACAGTCATGATGAGACAGACACGCTTTCTGTTGAGTTAGTGTTTTCTGTAACAGTTCCTTTTCTTCCCTTCCTCCTGCCACCTTGGCGCTATTAAAGTTGGTGTCCTAGAGTTAAGCTGTGAGACAAGTAAACACTTCGTGTTTTAAATACTTTCTTTATTGTGTATTAGTATCATGAATGTGTAGTATCATCACTAAAAATAAACCACACCACAAGGTCTATGATATTTGGACATGCTCCCTAACATAATCAACGTGCACTGTGTCTAGGTTGAACGGAGCGCCTCGCTAAAACGAGACAAAATAACATTATCTTTTTTTAAACTGTATCAGTACTTTCATCTGTCGTAGGTTGTTGATGATGTTAATTTTGTTTGGATGGATCATATTCTTTATACGAGGCACGTCCAGTAGACCGTTTTTCCCATCAATTTAGCCATTCCTCTTTGAAGTTGGTCTGGAGTATTATGTTAGCTGTCTGCATGTTTTCGGGAGTGTTTTACTAGATGAATCAACCGCTATGTCGCTAATACTCAAGGAGCGAAAAAGAGATTAATTCATTCAATGCCATTTGCTAGAAACCAAAAAAACAAAAAACAAAAACATCGGGAAAACTTCAGAAATAAACTGCGCGCATTTAAAAATAACGACAAAAACTACAAAGAATGCGAACAAATGAAGAACAGCGTAAAGAAGCCTTCATTCAATACCTCACTGATGCCCGCGGAGCACATGTCAAGGTTATACGTATATCTTCATTATCACCGTCATGGCACAAAGTATAACCATCCTCATAACTCACACAATAACAACAACAAATCTTTGTGTAAGGAAACTAAGGACAATACTTATGTAAAGAAGAAATAAAAAAGAGATATCAAAAAAGTAATACACTTTGTGCACCTGTTGATAGCATTAAAAGGTAGCCCTTATTCTGGAATCCGCAGGGCAACAAAGACAGAGATCAAGGAACTCACGGAGAAGACATGGAAAGACCTTGTGCGGATGGCACGGGACAGCAAAACTTGGCATATGTTTGTTGAAGGCCTATGTTCCTTGGGGAGCTGAAGAGAAAAAGAATATAAAAAAGAAGAAGTTAAGAAGACTTAAAAGTGGTGGAGAAGGTAAGAGCGCGTGCAGATAGAAAGAAAATTTAAAAACCTTCAAAAAGCACGCATACGGAAAACATCAAAGAAGCACTCAGCTCGAGAAACTAGCAAATCACAACCAGGAGTGCAGGCCACTTGATACCAGATAGCATCATAAGCTGTAGCAGGGTGATTCTCAAACTGTGGGTCGCGATCTGAAATTGGGCTGCGGGAAATATTACAATGGGTCTAGTCTTATGTATTCCTTACTCAAAGTTTTAAGCTGCATGCAGTTAGTTGGATTCTGAAAATTAATTTTTACTTGTCAATTTTGGTACTTGGGGTGTCGTCCACATTTGACATCACGCAGATAAAAAAGAGGGGAGGGAGGTCAAAATGTTGTGACGTTGTGTGACAATAGGGGAGGAGGGGAGGTTGGTAATATGTGACGTCACACACAAATATTCGAGTCATTCTCACTTCTGACAACTTATATTTCTACTTTCATAGTTAACTTTTATCCGTACTTGTTACCAACAATAGATAACAACTCTCTTGTGGACAACTGATATCCCCTACTGTCACAAGACGGATTTAGGGGCGACTTTCCGATCTCTCTTTCACTACGGCAGTAATCAGTTACATTTTTGTACTGATTTTATTGCGATTTTTCCAAGTCGCACCCTTTTCTTTCTCTGTGCACTGTAGCACATATTTTGTATTTTCCTTCTTACACTCCTCTCAGAGATAAGTCTGTTTGTTACCCGCCCCTTCCCTAAACATTTGCAGGAGCGGCTGAAATAATATTATTGACAACCATGTTGGTTAATATCGGCAACGGCCGACATCAGACTAACACTAAATCGCCCAACGAATGTGTTTGCTGATAAGGCCAGACTGCGCTCATCGCCAAGCTGGTAATACGGGATGACACATTTTGGACAGACAAGACTGACAAGATTACTTTCGATAACGCAATAAGATGTTACATCTTACACACATTACTGAGAGAGTTTACCGTTGTGTTTGTGAGTTGGTACACAAGGCATCGGAGGTTTGATTGCCATATATGGTAAACGTGACCATTGCATCCCGCGCAAAATTATTCCATGTCGGAATATTTTGAAATTACCCCACCCTACATTTATGTTTGAAAAGGATTGGAGCTTTTGCTTAGATGCGGGGGAGGACAGGGAATATAACCTGATGCGTTTCAGAGTTAAGACACTGGGATATTCACGCTTGCCAAGACAAAACCAGACCCTGCCAGAGTGAAGCCTAGAATTCAGAATTTCCATTTATCAGACCGAACTTTGTCGAACAATCTTGAAGGACTTACATAGCCCAGGAAAACCATTTTAATAAGGAAGGCTGTGGAAACTGAAACACACGGAGTCATAGAGGGAATTCTCTTACAAAAGTATCGACCCCAAGAACACGTGTAAGAGGTCTAATCAAGTGCCTTAACTTCATTCATCTGAGCAAAAAGTCTGTGAGCCAGGATTGGCGTAAGTTGTCATTTTACATTCTATATTTTTTATTACTAACATATGAACTAATATGTAAATTGTTATGATTATATTTCATAACAGGTGTGAATTATATAGCTTTAGCTCAGCGGGGCTCTTTGTTTGTTTATTTTGCACGGGTCACTGGAAAAGACGGGTGAGCTTCGTTAAGCCGATATGCTTGGCTGGCTCTCGTGAGACATGTGGGAGAGAAAAGCGGGGAGAGAGCGGATTGTGTGTAATGGCGAGTGGACGTACGATTTTGAGCTCCTTGTGTTGAAGTGTTTAAGATGGAGTTATATGATTATTAATAAGAATATAAAAGGATATTGAGAGCAAATACGACAGCCTTTTGACATGGACTTACTGTCGATTATATGTCATTACTATTATTGTATTACTTGTGGAGCTGCGTGATGTCCAAAATAAACTAATTGTCCACGTCGCCAGTTTGTGATTCTAATAACTCTGAGTGGTGTTGGCTGGTTGCGGCGTCCAAAAGATTTACTACCTTAGCTGGTATCTTGGCCATCAGGAACCATCCTGACATACATACATATATATATATATAATATTAACTTTCATGTTTAAAAGGACACGTAACATATTTATTACCATGTTAATATTAATATGTGAAAATCGCTAGTGGATGTCCAAGTCATTTGAGGCTGACAACCTCAGCGTATAGAATGATGATTTCATGAACCACCACTGCAAGGGCTGATGACTACTTTATTGCTAGCTTTTTACAGAGAACTAAAAGCATCGGTAGTCTCATGTTCCATATGGAGCAGAGAGGGAAAGATGAAAGAAATGATGTACATTTTAAGTATAATACTTACAGTTTCAAACCAGTGTAAATATTATGTAATTATATTCACTTTAACGTTAATGAAAGTTTCAAACTTTTCAATCAGTGTAAATGTAAATGAAAACAGATTCAGTTTATATTTTGAACATTTTTCAAACAGTGGAAATGTAAACGTAAACATATTCTATCTGTACTATTAACCTTTTCATTTAAATGTAAAATAAGGATAAAGCTATTCAATTTAAATGTAAAGAAAGTTTCTCTCAAGGGATTAAGTTTAATTCTCATCGAGGGTAAATTCTGAATGAGATGGGATGGTAGAAAAGGAGAAAAGGGACACATAAGTATGTGTCGGGAAACGTAATACTCAGGATAGAGTTTCGTTTCTATTCTTTTACCATAGTTGTTGGTGGTGGTACCAGTGAAGGTATTAATCTCTGGAACAAAGTGAGGGTAGAAGCGGACTGACGTAGAAACGCGGGACCAGCTTGGCAGTTACTCCTTGATTGTTCTGGGAACGTGATGCACCTTTAAGCTTAACCAAAGACGTGAGACCTCCAGTGACGTATCTGCACAGAACCCATCACCGGGAGCAGAAACTACTATTGGCAGCTAAGTGAAAACTTTAAGCTGCCAATGTGAACTATTTTTCATAAAACCTTCTATCTACATCTCTGCCGAGAGTAATCTTGTGCGAAGGTAGACACCTTTGACGACCCACTTTAGATACTCTTGTGTTTTGGCCACTGCTGGACCACTACAGCAAAGCAGGGAAGGCAATACCGTCACACCTAAGTATATCGCTTCTTCGTCTTTGATCTTTAGCTGCCGACTGTCAACGCAGTCAGTTGCCATCACGCCTGGTGGCGTCTTGTAATGCAGCAACAAACTGCATCCACTTTGCTTGGTCGGCGTCCATCCTTTGTGTAGTGACTCGGCCCCTGTTCACTCCTTGCATCTCGGCCTCCACAACCCTCTGCTAAATTGCTTTTGGTCGGCCTCTTTTTCGCTTTCCTTCAGGGTCCATAGCAGGGTCCATAACAGGGTCCATAGCAGTGTCCATAGCAGGGTCCATAGCAGGGTCCATAGCAGGGTCCATAATAGGGTCCATAGCAGGGTCCATAGCAGGGTCCATAGCAGGGTCCATAACAGGGTCCATAGCAGGGCTGTGGAGTCGGAGTCGAGGAGTCGGTCATTTTTTCGGTAAAATATGTCTCGACACCGACTCCCGAATTTGACGAGACTAAAGTCAAGGCAGATCAACGTGTGATACTTGTAAGGGGTGGGTGTACAGTGGTATATGAGGCTGGCAACCTCATCACTGCAGATACCTTGACACATGAACCACCACTGTAAGAGCTGGTGAATGCTTCGTGCTGGTTTCATCACAAGGAACCAACAGCAGGGGTGACCCCAGGCTTCATAGACAGCAAGGACTGGATGATATCATTGTGTACATATTTATTATATAAGCACTTTAGTAAATCTCTTTCTCTCTGTCTCTCTCTCATATATATATATATATATATATATATATATATATATATATATATATATATATATATATATATATATATATATATATATATATATATATAGGGGTCATCTATATATATATATATATATGACGTTGTAATGGTCCCTAAATAGAGCCTACGTGATAATCTGTTTATAGCGAATCTAGGTTTGTAAATCACCTTCTGTTTCCTGTTAGCGTTCTAAGATGAAGGGAAAAATAACGCTACCGGTACAAACCATGATAGATTTTTCTGCCCACACGATTTCCCTCAACCAAAGCTTATTTTTCACTAACAAGCTTCCACGCCTCTTTTCTTTGAGAACATAAACGTAAACGAAGTGTTTACAAACTTTCGTGAAACCTGCCAGTCATAACAGGTAGCGAATCAGGTTTTTTAATACAGCTAAAAGATCAGAGACATATGTTACGCTTATTATATTTTCAAAATTCTGTATTTTGAAAATATTCTGAGCGAAATGGCTTCTTAATTTGGAGCTTCGGCTGATCTGTCTGTTACGTGTGCAGATATTTTTGGATAGTTTCAAGACTTTTTAGAGCACGAGTTTCTAAAGAGAACTTATCTGTGGAAATCATAAAAGCGATTCGTGGGGAGCAGACCGCACGCGACGAAAATTAGAACAAAGACCCTTTGAAGTTCGTTAACCGACAAATTCACTTAGGGCTTGGGCTCTTTGATCTTAATAAATAGAAGCGGGCATTCGTAACTGGCAAAATCTTCGACGAGACCTGTTAGTTGGACGTAAGAAGTTTTTTTCTGATTGTCGATTAGCAAGGTGCCCATCAGACCTTCAGATTCTAAACATGTATCTCGCTCGGCGAATTACCTCGGTTAGCGTCGCGACTCAAAGAATGAACTAATCCTATCTTAAGCGACAATTCGATATCTGATTCTCTTGTACACATGGATGAACGTGCAAAATGTAAAAGGTCATTGTCACCTCTCCATGATCAGAGATCAATGAATAATATATATAAACTGTGGTTTCTTAAACCTGCTATCTGTTTGTCACTCAGAATTTTTGGATAGTCTAAGCACGTAGTTCTAGAACCTTGTGGAATTTTGTTGATGTGTAATGCCAACGAAAAAGCATTTTAACGTGGGATTTTCATGGAGCCATTAGTTTACAAATACCAGATTTTTCCAATTTTTACCAGCCCATAAAAGTTTTGGGGTATTAGAAATTAGTGTTTTATACTCTCGAGAAAATTTCTGAAATACAAGTGTTAAGCTTTTAACATTATAATTCACTTAGATTTTCTAGCTGTTAGAACTAATGAAATAAATAACGCGTAGCTATTTCATACCAAATGTTCAGTTATAATGTTAATTTTCACCACACGCTTTCCCATACAAGAAGAGACGGTTTTAGTTGACTGATTTTATGCTAGGCGCTACTAATAGTTTTATTTCATAACGCGTATTTATTATAAGTGCCTATTATTTAACATCATACGACTAAACTATCAGACGGCGACCAAATTAATAGCTACTTAAGCGACGTGCGATAGTATGGACATAAAAGAAAAATACCGTGTGCCTTTTAAATTTAATCAAGACTGCCGGAGTGGATAAGAGATCGTCTTGTCCCCGTCTGTGTGCATATATGAAGCTATATAGAATAGTAGCAGTTTTCCATTAATGTTTCTTATATATTCCTAGCAGACCTGATCAAGGGGTCCAGCGGTCTTTTCTTCATTTACTGATTGGTTAATGTTGCCTTTTTCGGGGCTTGTGTCACCAATCTAATTTGTGAGCAAGTATGCCAACGATACACGAGAAACATTTTAACTTGTAAATTTAAACTGGACTTACAAATACCAGATATTTTTCCAATTTTTACCAGCCCACTGGGGTATGCAAAATAACACTTATACTCTCGATTTCTGACAGTCGTATTCAAGCGGATTTATCCAGAAAGTTACGCTGTTTCAGAATCGGCACTCTCCCAAAGAGTCAGCCCATAGGATTATCATCATCATCATTCGTGACATTTTTAGCAACCAGATGTTTCCCAATACTGGAAGTATGTTCCTCTTTTAAACTGTGAACCCCAAGACCACCTTTTTCTACATCAACGATTGGCGGTGACCTATTGTTCGTTTAGGAATAACCCTCCAGATTCGGCGTTCACCTCATTAATATTATTTGTTAGAGGATGGACTGGGGTCAATTGGGGTAATACACCTGACATTTTTATATTCAGGAACTATTGTAGTTCCAAGGGATATCACCAAGAGTAGTTAAGCGTGATTGAGTGGCCACTGTATGACAGAGAGGGTGAATATTTTTCTTTGTTACAGGAACTTTACCAACATTTGATTTTTGCTTAAACTTGTTTACTTTACTGGGTAGCATTTAGTAGGAATTTGTTTCTGTACTGTCTACTCTGTAACATAGTGCTAACCTTTGACCTTTGGGTTATTAACTATTTGGGTTCTTTTCTCCAGTAGGGGAGGGCATATTTATTCTGCTATTTCATATGTATATAAATCTTATTTTATTTGATCTTTCTTTAGATATCTGATGTTGTCAAGTTACATGATAATAAACAACAAAGGAAACTTAACTTTGTGTGTTGGTCAGACCCATATGCAATTAACCGTAGTTTTTTCACGTTTGTGTGTCTTGTTGTCACATAGCTGTGTGTGTGTGTAGTTAAACTTATATTTATATGTATGAGGAGAGCAAGGTTGTCTTGATCGAAATTATAGTCGTATAGATAGGCTGGAATAGAAAAATTACTCATTCCACAGACATATCTTCTCCTTAAACTATCACCCGTGAAATATATTTCTCACACCTTATTCTCACATATCTATCACCCTCCACTCTACTCAGACGGGCAGAAAAATAACTCGCAACCTATCTGTACGACAATATATATATATATATATATATATATCTATATATGTATATATATATCTATATATATATATATATATATATATATATATTCCAATTGTTGCCTTCAGCTGTCCTAAAGCAATTTCATCTGACTCACTGGGGTGAAATAAATAACTAGAGAGGGAAACATTTTAGAAGAAGATGAAGTGGTGGATGGAAGCGAAGGTCTCTTGATGACTATGTCAGGAGTAACAATACTTAGCAGAGTCATGTGTCTCCTTTCAGTTTGTGGTACAATCTGCCAGCAGTCGACGCTAGACATCAACATCAGACGAGTCTTGAAGACACTTGACGACATTTATAATCACCACAGCCTTAATCCATGAGACGTGTTACCTGTCAAGACCTTCATCAATATACTGTAAGTTTGACAATTGTTTCACCACTATTACAGAGCAGTTTTACCCCCAAAAAAAGTATTTAGAAAAAATGGGATGTGTGGGAGATTAGTGACTTCACATAACGGGAATTGGTTTTTGTGACGCAATGTGACCGGGAAAGGGGGGGGAGGGTAAAAATGGTAAAAATTGCGTGACGTCATATGTGGATGACCCCCATGGGTTGCCAGCTTCATCAACTGTGAAAATTGGGTTGTGGTCGTAAAAAGTTGAGAACCACAACTGTAGCACATACGATGTTATATATAGTTTTGAGTGACGGGGAAAGCGACGTAAAATTAGCAACGCTTTTCCGTTCCACCAGCGTCCGGAGGTCAAGATGAAAAACCCAGGACGGCATTAAAAAAAGGACAGAGAATTCCCCCGTCTGACGGCTACTCTGTAACTCACAGAAAACTCAAACTAACCGATCACCAACAATCGCTAAATAAAAGATTTTTGGCAAAAATGCCGCTATTTCCACGTGCAAAGGGGTGGACTTAGACTGGCCCTTGCGAGATTGACACGGCTAGTGCCAGAATTAGAGCTATTAGCGCAACAAGACAGAAAAGTGGGCGTAGACAAAATTACAGAAAGAACACAGGGAAGACCACTCAGACCAAAGTGTCAGACAATTAAATCAAATCATGACAGATAACAAATTAAACTGAAGGTTCGTTATGAATTACAGACATGAGTCATCTAAAGAAGAGGCATCGTTAATATCTTATATGGAAGAATTATGAAATTACATGTGTCATGCGGAATTTCAAGTGAAGTGGGGGCGGCGGTGAAAAGATATATGCTAAAGTCAAACCTTTCAATCTGCTTGGTCTAGATAAAATATATTAAACTACGTCTGATATGCTACCTTCGCAGAGAGACTGCAGGGGAAAGCGTAAAGTCCCTTATATTGTAACAGAAGTTTAGATTCCGGCACTGTGTTCCATTGAGCCAAGACGACGCATTCAGGCAAGCCAGGACCGAATAAAAGTAGGATTGCAATAAAAAGGATTGGACGAAGTATTGAGGATCTTCTGAAATTAACCAGCAAGAAAACTCGACTTTATAATATTGGAAACCACAAAGTAATCGAACCTATATCAGGATAATAGCGGGATAAGGTAATATTAATACCCACATTACCTGTACGACGGCATCATAGCCTGTGGCCCTACATTAAGCAAAAGTCTTCCTGCGCCAGACGTCTGTAAATTATAACCCAATACGGGATGAGTTGTACATCTTATCATTTAATATTTTGCATTTGACATGTTTAAACTTGTTGGTGGTTGCATCGGTTCATACGAAGCAACTTCAGCAAATGAAAATGGTAGAGTAATGAACCACCACAGCAAGCGCTGGTGACTACTTCATGCCGATTCTCTCATTGAGAAACGAAAGCAGAGGTAGCCCCAGGCTCCAAATGGAGCAGGGAGTGGATGATGATGATGATATTATGGTGTACATATTTATTATTTTAACATTTTAATAAGTTTATATGTATATTTAAACATGTGTAAACGAGGTAAAGGTGGTTTCCACTGTCCAGCCACATTTTCCGATGACATTAATTGATAGTAACTATTATTTTTCATCCAATCCACTTGTTTTATGATTTATGCTCAGGGAGGGTAAAATTACTGAGAAAAAAAGGGAAAAGGGTCTGTAAAAGTGACAGTTTGTGATACGAGTTGAGATACCAGTGTGTGGTACCAGCTTGATACGAGTCTGTGGATCAGGAGCTTGTGGTCTAAGCTAGATGCATGCCTTTGACGGGTTGTGAACATCCCTACAACTACACCTGGGACGTGCCTTCACCACAGAAGTCGATAATTGGCGGACCCGCCTATAACATAAGAGTCTCCTCAAGCCATACCCCACTTCCATGACGCAGGAGGCGGTAACAGGGTCATATGGTGGAATTGCTGGGCTCGTGCAAAGCATGGTGAAGTTTATCCCACAGGACTGCTACAGTAGCCAAGAACGTCGGTCAAGGTCACCATGAAAATTATCAACAGGGCAGTTGCACTGCTGTGACTCTAAGAGCCGTGGTGGTTATTCTATTGCTAAGAATTCTAAAGATGTGCATAAAGGTCTGATCAAAATTAGGAGCAAACATGGCTAACCACCTTTGACATCTGATCAAAATTTGGTGCAAGTATGATTAACCGCCTCTGACATCTGATAAAAATTAGGAGCAAACATAACTTACCCCCTTTGACATCTGATCAAAATTAGGAGGAAGTATGATTAACCACCTCTGACATATGATAAAAATTGGGAGCAAACATGAGTAGCCACCTCTGACATCTGATAAAAATTAGGAGCAAACATGACTAACCAGATTTAACATCTGATCAAAATTAGCAGTAAGTATGATTAACCACCTCTGACATCTGATCAAAATTAGAAGCAAATTTGATTAACCACATCTGACATCTGATCAAAAGGACTGATCCAGCAGCATGAGAACAGTCAAACAGATTCTCAGAAATATCATCATCTCATCTCAACCCATAACCCGTCATGGGTTGTAGGGGTGCCATGGTGGAAGCATCAGCAGACAGGGTCCTCCACTGCTCTCTATTCTCAGCAATGCGTACAAGTGTGGAGAAACCGTGTCCTGCCCATTCTTTGATGTTATCAGCCCAGGATTTTCTTTGCCTTCCTCTTCTCCGTTTACCTTCGACTGTTCCCTGGAGGATCGTTTTCGAAAGGGAGTCATGACGAGTTACATGCCCAAACCAGGCAAGCTTTCGACGTTTCACTATTGACAAAAGTGGTTCTTGATGGCCTGCATAGGTGTTTATCTTCTCTCTAACATAGACATTTGTTTTGTGCTCTTTATAGCAAATGCGCAAAATTCTTCTATAACATTTATGCTCGAAAGCCTGAATCCTTCGCTCCGTATCTGCAGTGAGTGTCCAGCCCTCACACCCATACAAGAGAATAGATAATACAAGTGATTTGTATAATTTGATCTTCACAGGAAAACTGATGTTACTTTTCCAGATCACATTCAACCTTGTCATGGCAGCTGAGGCCATCTCAAGTCTTGTCTTGATTTCTTTATTTGATCTTCCATCACTACATATAGTGGACCCGAGATATTTAAAGGTGTTAACTTCTTCTAACGTTTGCCCATTTAACGTAATGTTGGTCGGAACATGTTTCTTATGGCTATTCACCAATATCTTGCTTTTTTCTATATTAATTTCCATCCCATATGTTCTTGTTACTTTCTCCAGTCTAGAGGTAAGGTCTTGAAGTTCTGATTCTGTTCCAGCTATCAGATCAATATCATCAGCAAAACGTAGATTACACAGAGGTCGGCCTCCAATCGATATGGTTGATTTATAATCGTAGAGAGCCTCCTGCATAATATGTTCTAGATAAATGTTAAAGAGCACTGGTGACAGGATACATCCCTGGCGAACTCCTACAGTTGTTTTGAAAAATTCTCCAGTGTCATTGCTTGCAAAAACAGCACTGCTTGCGTCCTTGTATAGTGCTTCAATGATATCTATGATGTTGGTATCAAAATTGAATTTTCTCATTATTTGCCATAAACCTTCATGCCAGACTCGATCGAAGGCTTTTGTGAAATCGATGAAGTTATGGTATAAATCATGTTGATGCTGGAGATGTTTTTTCGATCAGTAATCTAATATTGAAGATTTGTTCTGAGGTACTTCTTTTTGGTCTAAAGCCAGCCTGCTCCTCTGACAAGATTTCTTCTGATTTCTGTTTTATTCTGTTCAAAAGTATCCTTAACATCACCTTACTTGGATGACTAATAAGGCTAATGGTTCTGTAGTTCTTGCACATTTTTAGATTTCCTTTCTTTGGAAGCGGTATTACTAATGACTGCGTCCATTCTTTTGGCCATTTTTTTGTACTCCATATCTTCTGGCAAATTGTTGTCATGATTTTTACTATATCTGGTCCTCCATATTTCAAGAGCTCTGCTGGTATATTATCCACACCCGGTGACTTCCCTCCTTTCATCGAACATATAGCCTCTTCCACTTCTTCCCGTAGTATTGCTGCATTTCCGAGTTCTCTGTTTTCGCACTTAATGTTGTTTAATATGCCTAAGTCAGTGTCAAGTTTACAGTTATATAATTCTTTACAATATTCTGTCCACCTTCTCATTACAGCTGTTTTTTCATTGAGCAGAGCCCCATTGCTATCTTCTATGACAGTTACCCTGGGCTGTTGGGGTTTTGATAGTCTTCTTAATGTGTCAAAAACTGCCTTGCTGTTACCTTTTATTAGCCCCGTATTAATGGACTCACATTGATCAGCTACCCATTTTTCTTTGGCCTGTTTCATTTTCTTTCTAATATTTTTATTCACCATACTGTATTGCCATGCTGCTTCATGAACCTCTTTCTTAACCTTTTTCATTTCTCGCCGTGTATCACATAACTTCAGAATTTCATCTGTAACCCATGGTTTGTTTATTTTCTTTCTTTTACCAAGTATTTCTGTTGCTGATTCAATGAGCACGTCTTTCATGTTCTCGGTGATTGAGTTGATATCATCCTCCAAAAAGTTGAGAGCTGCGAATTTTCCTCCAACAGTTGCCTCAAAGATTCCCGCGATTTCTGGATCTTTCAATTTGTCTAAATTGAATCTTAACTGAGAACATCTGTTTTGATTATAGTTCTTTTTGAGTTTAAGCTTGAGCGTCATCAATACCATGTCGTGATCACTACCAATGTCGGCGCCAGGAAAAGTCCTAGTCTTGGCTTTATTAATGCTGGACTTGAATCTTTTGGATACAAGAATAAAATCAATTTGGTTATGTATCTCAGTTTTTGGGGCATGCCACGTTGTTCTTCTTGATAACTTATGAGGAAATAGTGTATTTGCAAGGGTTAGTTTATAGTTGCTGGCAAATTCTAGTAGCCTTAGTCCTCGATCGTTGGTTTTCTCCAGTCCCAAATTTCCCCACTGTGCCAGCCCAGTGACCGTATGCATCTGGCCCAATTTTAGCATTCCAATCACCTAGAACGATGAGAAGATCTTTCTTTGGAATTTTCTTAATTGCTTCATCCAGATTGTCATAAAATGTATCAATTGCCTCATCCTCATAGTCAGTAGTGGGGGCATATACCTGTATGATGGAGATGTTCTTTGGATGTGCTGCAATACGAATGGTGATAAGCCTGCTATTTATTGGGGGTGCAGCTGATGACAGAGTTCAATCTATCTTTATGTACGATAAAAAGAAATATACAGAAATATACTACTCGTCAAAAGTCAAGGGCCACTTAGAAAAACCTTGGTAGAAACCATAAAACAAATCTGATATAAACGTAATTGGTATCAGTCAAAACGGCATTTATTGAATACCAAATTGACATGTCACGTAAAGAAATGGAAACACACATTCAAACGCAATGAAGCTGTGAAGTGTGTCACCCACCTTTTCAAAAGTCACACAATAGATATTGGGCAAATAGACATTTCAAAATCGGGTATGACCACCGTTTGCAGCAAGGCATTCAAGACAGCGTAGACTCATCGAGTCCACAAGGGTTAGAAGAGTATCCCGAGGAACAGCTTGCCATTCCTGAAGCAGAAATGCAGTCAGCTGTGCAACATCCATTGGCAGGGGGTTATTTGTTGACAATCTTCGACCAAGGACATCCCAGAGGTGCTCAATCGGAGAAAGGTCAGGTGAATGAGCTGGCAGTGAAGCGAGATTCATCAGTGAAGAGAACTTGACTCCAATGTTGCCTTGTCCATAGGATGTGCTCGCGACACCAAGCAACACGGGCTCTGCGATGAGCAGGAGTAAGAGGGAGTCTGACTGCAGGACGTCGAGCAGCCAGTCCAAATTCATGTAAACGTCTGCGAATGGTGCTTTGACTGACATTAACGTTTACAGTTTGTCTCAGCTGACATCTTAAAGTGGAGCAAGTCACTGTTCGATGGCGCAGGGCTGACAACAAGAGGTACCGGTCATCATGTCTATTGGTGCATCTAGTGCGACCTGGCCGGTGGCGATCCTCCACACTTCCTGTGGCCTGAAATCTCTCCAAAATTCTTTGGATAGTAGAGTGTGACACTGCAAGCCGTCTAGCAACCTCACGGACAGATAAACCACTTTCAACCACGCTATAGCCTTCATTCTTTGTAAGGTGTCAAGACTTCTTCTCGGTGGCATGGTATTTGCAAGTGATGAAACTACCCTAAGTCTGCTGATTGTAAAACAAATTAAGAGTGAACTCTGTTCAAGAAAAGTCGCCATTGCACGTGAAATGTCAATCAGCACGATTACTTCACCTGTTTGGTTGTACGGAAGTTTGAAAAAAAAACAGATTAAAAATGTGAATTTATGGTCAGCAAACCAAATTGCACGTGATCACCATGGTTGTCGGTGAGTTGTTTTTATGCTTAATGTGCATAGAGGACTGTCAGAGGAAGATATTGCACCCATTTTTACTAAAAACTTCCTTCATTTAATCATTCTATGCGCTTATATAAAAGTGTATTGAAAATAATAGGGTGGCCCTTGACTTTTTGACCAGTAGTATAATACAAGGAAATTCTTGCTGAACAGATGGGCAAATGGGCTGACTGGTCGAAATGTCTTTAATGAAATGACCTACACAAAAGACAACGACAGCATCAACAGACTTAACAGGAAAAATCAAAGTCTCATCACCAGTTTCGAACAGGACGCACAAGAGTCAGAAGCCATTTAAACCGTTGTCCGTGTCAGTTAAATGGGCAAGTAGTTATCTTGATTTTTTTTTTAATTACAAAAATAAATGTTTCAATGTTATTCAAGTGGCTACAGGCCTTCCGCCTGAGATGGAGATTCTTCACGTTACCTTATTTTCTTTCCATGTTCGTTTTTACCCTTTTTGGTTCAGTGAGAAGCAAACAATCATGTAGTGGTTTTAAATGATCCAACTGTAACTTTCCAAACGGCAACTTATATAGTTGAGTGAATGCAGTGAGTTCAATCAGAAGTATATTTGAAATAATTCAACAAGAACTGGTATTTACACAATGTCAGCATTTATATACAACAAAGCTTTAGGTTACAACTTCAGTCCATGCCAAAAACAAATGTGTGTTTTTCCATTTTTCAATTCCAATTTTAAAATTCTTCAATGTTTCCTTCACTTCTATGCAAGGCGAAATCCGAGGAGGAGCCTCTACATTAATATTCTCAACTTTTACTGTAGAAATGTTACTTGCTAGCTTATCGATTTCTGCCTGCATTTAGTTTTGACTTCTACACTTAACAAAATCATTTCTAGCTTCTAACGAGACATACGACAGGCATGATCGTGTACTTACGCTTAAACGAAATCTCAGTAAGTTATATCCAACAGAAAAAACTGATCTTTATAATTGTTGCGTTATTTATCTATTGTTATTTGTAGTTGGGAGAACTGATGAAATATGTGCGAATGAGCTATCGTGCTATGTTGTCGAATGGTTTGGGTGATCAAGAAGATGATTAATATTCATTAGCTCCAAACGCCTGGTGTGGGTCCACAATTATAAACATATTTATTCGTTTCAAACAGTTCCACAATTCAGTGTACATGGCATCTTATTAATACATGCATAATAATGAGTCTCCTACTGTCCTTTACGTATCGTCACATACTCTGGCCTTTATACTGAAAATGTCGGCATCCGAACCATCCAAGTAGTGATAACCAAAAGTATGGAGATTAAAATTATGTTTGATAGCTCCCGAAAACAGAGACTCCTCTGATAAATTATTCTTGAACTAGTATACTTACGTTCAACATCAATGAATTACTTGTGGCGACCTTCGTATACCAAAGCCACGTAGGAGAATATCATAAACTTCAATTCGCATGGGAGCGAAATATAACACGTCTTGCTTTGACGGAATCATATAACGAAAAGGTCAAGATCGACCGTGTGAATCAATTAGCGCGGCACATCATTACGTCATCATTACCTAGAGAGGTCAACCTATTATCGCGTTCATTTATAATTAACAATAGTGCAAAACATATCATGTTGACTCCAGATAGAAATGTTACGCGTAGATTAAACTGCTAACAGATCTAAGTGAGGCCAACATGTAAAAATACATAATAATCTTCTTTAACAATAATCTCAAAGACGAAACTCGAGCCAGGGGACATGCTACAGACTGAGGTGCGCCCTCGTGATCGGGCATCACTCAGTTAAAATAGCGTCCGTGCATTCTGGCTCGCCTAAACACAATGAATGCCAAGCAAATCTTCACCTTTTATACACCTCCCTATTTTTCCCGCCATTTTACACACGTCTTGCTATTTTACACACGTCTCGCTAATTTACATACGTCTCGCTAATTTACACACGACTCTCTTTTCCACCAGCACAATGGAAAAAAACCCAAGTATCACAACTCTCACTTCATACTTCCCCCGCATAACGCCCATTCATTATTATTTTCTAGTACTGCTCTACAATGCCCGCTCACAGCCGTGACTGCTAACTGTAACTTTCCTCATTCTATATAGTATTATAGCACGTATAATGCTAGTGTCAGTGTGACAAAACGTATGAACATGCTCTTTTGTGTGATCTCTCACACCTTCAGCTCTCCGGTAGTATCCTTTCCTTTTCTTCATTTTTCTCACGCATCGCTTTTATTTGACATAAATCATGCCTTTTCATTCGTTATTTTCACTATTTTGCTCTATGCTGGACATAGCATTGTGAAGTCTCTAACACACCACTCCCCTATGGCAGTATTTGCTACGAAAGTGCTATAATAATAATAATAAATTCTTTAAGCGCCAAACACGGCGCATAAGGCAGAAACCAGTGCTCTCCAGGTTGTTCGTTGTGACGCCACTCCTCTTAGCTCTTGCACATTATTTAGGCCCAACGTTCTTCCTTCTCTTATTATTGTTCTTCTGAGTGTTTCTTTTGGTCTTCCTTTTTTCCGCTTACCCTCAGGAACCCAAGTGAGCGCTTGTAGTGGTATTCTGTTGTTTTGCATTCGTAGGACATGACCGATATATGACCATCGTCTTTTCCTTATATAGTCGGAGACATATTTCTGCCTAGAGTCTTCTCTTATTTGTCGATTAGTCTTGAATTCTTTCCAACTGATGTTCAAGACTAATCGACAAATAAGAGAAAGTGCTATAGGGCTGTCTTTATCTTGTTTGACACTCCTCAGACGTGTTTACGTTCCGCCAGCTGAACTGTGGTATTTTCGTAACAATACCCAGTCGTCAGACCCGTCACCCGCTTATCGCATAAACTGTCTGACCACCTGTGGAAACGTGTCCGTCAAACATTTGAGCCCATTGGAAAGCGGCTGATCGTGTTGACACAAGCTAGTATGAAAGAAGACAACACGGTCTGACCAGACATCTGTCTAGCGTAGGCACACAGATGAAGGGAATAATTTAATAATCTGTCGGGACAGACATCTGGGCGGAAATCCTTACGCCAGAAACACAGCGTCACATTATTAGGATAAACAGAGGTGCACCGGAAGTCTTAGATAACGATTTGACATCACTGTTGTAAGAGGCCAAGCGTGTATATTAAATTTAATATTTTCAAATTCGCGTGAGATGAGTAATGATAAACCTCCCCACCTAACAGTGCTAGATAGATGTAAAATTTTCTTTCCCACGCTGTAAAGTGTCAGTGTGGTGTGTTGTTGAGATCAGGCATGCTCCAGTCTACCCAGCTATAAATGGGTAACTCACCCTAGTCCTGAGTTAGGGAAGGCAAAGGTGGCTGTCAACAGTAGTTTCCCTCTAAGGCTCCAGGGGAAGCAGGCCCTAAACTTGGTCACTTCAACCGACGCAGGATGGTGTATGTATGGAGTAGAAGTGTAGAGTGTGATTAAAGCGAATGGTGTACTGTTCGTGTGCTGACCAATATAATCACTCATACACATGTGTCTACAAGGCACCAATGCAGACTGTTGGGATCTTTGTTTACACAATTTATTCAGACGTACACACTGGGACATACGAGTACATCATGGGTATGTTGACACATCAATTTGTAGGCATACATAGCAGATCTGAAGTCATGACACATTCATAAATAATGGGTAGTACATCAAAAGTTCAATGTCATGATACATTATGGCCGCATCCCCTATCTGACTAAACGCGTCAGTGAAGGCGGATCGGTAAATAACTAAAGTTGCTTGACGTCCATAGTTTGTAGTATATTATGAAACCACGAAAAGGGGGTTTCTATCAAGATTGAGATCTCCTTGTCACTGTCCGAGTAATAAGATACATGCTCCGTTCTTTGGACAGTGATACTAAAGTATGATGACAGGAATTTAACATGGCCGCCTTCCTGAGTTGTCGCTCACTCGCTCACAGGAGGATATATATATATAAGCCAAAGTTAATTTGCAATACATATGCATAATTTCATAAAGTTCCTCCATACAGATCTACAGTAATCCAGTTACCTCACGTAGACATAATTACAGTATGGAGCCCGTCATCTCCGTCGATACAAACTTGACCCTAGCGTTGCGAAGCACAAAATTCCAGCTAGGTCTAACCGACCTGAGATCATCAATAACAGGGACTGGCATTACATGGAGTCCGAATCATACATGGTACCGTACCTTAGGAGAGTCTCTAACACAAACTCTAGTAGAGGAACAATCTCCTATAGAAGAAAAACCACTTCATAAATCATTTTTCCTTAAGAATCTGCCAGCCCTAGAAAAGGCGTACCGCCATTGTCACGGTACATCGGAACTCATCACGACTTGTCAAGACAACTCATACTTCCGCTAGAGCGGAATAACAAGAATCTAGTCCTGCCTACCCATCAAAAATATACAATATAGGACTGATTCTACTTGTACTAATAATATGTAATACATATGAATTCAGGCCATAAACATAATAAGCAAATTAATCTATTTTCTGGCCCTAAGAAATAGGTACAGGCATGAGAGCAAAATCCATGCGCCGGATCAATATCAAGAACGATTACTCCTATAATCAAAAGTGTGAATCAAACATGGATTCTCTCGCTTTTACCATAGACAGCATTTTCATACACAAATGAATGAATGTCTATATTTTTCCCATATTAAATAGCCATATCGATTTTTTGTAATATGTGCGTCAAAATATGCACGCAACAATAGATTTGATTGGGTCGCCAGAATCTACAATGATTTGATTGGAACATTCGGCGAAAACACAGCTGGGATTTGAAACTAAGGAGTGTGAGATACACTGCAGAAATCAGACACTGAACAGCACAGACTGCATCGCAACGTTAACGAAACACCTCCTACAAGCCAGAGGAAAGAGGATAGGACTTAGATTCCACAACTAGAAGTACCTGATCGAGTATTGGGCAACTTTGGAATTTACAAGTAAGCCAGCAATTTTAATATAAGACTGGAAATTTGGGAATTTTATCACAAGGAGTCAGAGAGGAATTTTAACAAAGTTTTCACAAGCAGGATTCATAGAACACCAGCCGTCAGAGGAATTAACTCATATTTCCCAGACCCAGTCATAAGAGGAATTATACCAACAGTTTTCGCAGGCTAGGAATTTGCAGAACACCAGCTGTCAGAGGAATTAACTCATATTTCCAGACCTAAAGTGATTCGAACAGCATCTAACTAAAGGGCTGTGGGTCCATTCTAAATATGTGCCAGGAGAAGTGTGTTTTCCCAAAATTTTGGGGTAAGTGTAAACAATTATTTACTAATGTAAATTTTACAGGTTTCTTGCTAAGTGGTTATATACGGGGGTGGCAACCTCAAACTATGAAAATAGTATATGCATGAACCACTACTGCAAGAGCTGGTGATTGTTTCGGACTAGTCGTGCGGGGTAACCCGACAGCAGAGATGACCCCAGAACTCAGACGAGTGTAAGGACGAGTAATGAGTGATAATTACATCACATGTGCCTAAAGTGTATAGAATCATTTTAGTGAGATTTATATACCTTTTTAATTGTAATTCAGGCAAACCATTATTCATACACTCCAGACGCAATTTCCTAGTTAATACCCAGAAGGATATTTGTGAATTTACATCATATTCCCTGAGTTATATTGTGTGCTCGGGAATTTAATTCTTCTGAGAGGTTAACATTAGTGGGTGAAGCGCATGAGAATGGGCCTGTTAGTTTGTGGAGAACAAATGTACTCAGCAGAAGGCATTTGTTTCTGTCTATTTGTCACAGTTCGTGGTTACAAGACACCAGACTCAAGCACTAAAGTTCCTACGCCACTAATGTCAGAGAAGAGTATTACCACGAACCAATGTGGAGAAGTGTACTCATTACCAAAAAGAAATGACGGAAACCACAGCTGCAGGACTCATCTGGAGCTACATTGTGTGTAACAGGCTAAAGAAAAAATACCGACATTATTAACGCGCTACCAAAGCCTCAATGAGGAAAATTTAATATAACGTCCATCCCATTTAATCCTTATTTTAACTTGTTGAACTAATTGACTATTAAATTTGTTGTATGTTATTTTAAACTAAACAATAATAGTTGATTCAGTTTATATGTACGAAAGCAAACGTGTGAGGCAGTTTTTCTTGATATATATATAATATATAATATATATATATATATATATAATATATATATCTATTATAATATATATATATATATATATATATATATATATATATATACAGTAACACATTAAAAAAACGCCACAGTTTTATATACTGATGCCGAGAAACTGAAAACAAAAAAAAAATGTGTGGAATGGATTTTCCCGTGTTTGTCATGAGGTAGAGGGCGAATGGCTACTGACTGGAAAGTGCATGATTCAACCCACGGGTTTTATGTACAGACAACTTACATGAAAACGATGAAAGTTACACGTGCAACACGATTCCCAACAGCTATGACCCTGAAAATGTGTACGCGTTGTGGCAGTATACTCGGTATAAAAAGGCCGTTGAGACAGAACACCCAGTACATGTGCTTGAAATGCCACGACTATCTGAAAACGACCGCCAACGAGCCATTGGTATGTTGGAGACCGGAATGAGCTCGCGGGCCATTGCCAGAAGGATGAATTGCCACCACAGCACTATTGTACGTCTCAATGAACGTTACGGAACCACGGCAGTGCCCGGGATAGACTTCGGAGTGGCCAACCACGAGTTACTACCCCTGCGCAAGATCGTCATATTGTGCTGAGTCACCTAAGGAATCGTTCTCCCCTCCCGGCAAGTTCAAACAGCAAGAGCAATAGTGGGTAAACGATACGTGGGCAAGTCTCTCGAATGACAGTCCATACGACGACTCAGAGATACAGGCTTACTGCAAGACGACCTTATGTTGGGCCAAACTTGACTCACAGACATCGTCAGCAGCGCCTGCAATGGGCAGAGCAACATGTCAGATGGACTAGACTGCAGTGGAATGCTGTCCTATTCACAGACGAGAGCAGATTCAACATATTCTTTGCTGATGGACGTATGCGGATTGGTCGACGGTGAGGAGAGCGCTTTGCAGATTGCTGTGTTCGTCAGCACAACCGATTTGGAGGTGGCAGTATTCACATTTGGGGAGGATTCAGTTTTCACCATCGCTTGCCTCTTCACGTCTTCCGTGGAAATGTTAATGCTGTGACATATCGAGATGAGATTCTGGATGCATTGGTTGCTCCTGCGTTCACAAATTATCCAGACTTGCAGCTTCTCCAGCAGGATAACGCACGTGCGCACACCGCATTCATTACGCAGCAATATCTACAGCAGCAGAACATTGTGACGATTGATTGGCCTGCCCTATCACCAGACATGTCCCCTATAGAACATCTGTGGGCCGAGCATGGACCGCAGAGTCTGACAGGCAAGGTTTTCCAGCTAATCTGCAACAGCTCGAAAGCTGTTCTTAACGGTTTTCTTATACGTGAATGGGACTTGATTCCCCGGAATTTCCTTCAGAGACTTGTGTGTTCCATGCGGAGCCGCTGCCAAGCTTGTTTGCAAGCACACGGTGGACATACCAGATACTGAGGATAGTGTGAATGAATTTTTTTATTGGTTGCATTTTTTGGTTTTCTCCCTTGCCTGCACAGAATGCAATGAATTTCATAACAATCAAATGTACAAATTAATGACCAGCATGGATTCATAGGAAAATGAATAAAGATTCCAAATATGTAAACTTGTAAACACTTATATTTACATTTCACACTCTGTTCCTGGATTATACAGGTGGTGCGTTTTTAATGTGCTTCAGTATATATATATATATATATATATATATATATATATATATATATATATATATATATATATAGAGAGAGAGAGAGAGAGAGAGAGAGAGAGGAGAGAGAGCCATTACTTATAACTTATAACAGGGCATTCGTTGGATTACTCAAACTGGGGGCTTTACGGGCCAGAACTATTGCATAACCCCTTCACAAAAGGCGGCGGGCCAGATAATAAGTTAACAAATTTTCTCAGCCCTTAAGCAGCGTTTGTTTTTGTCTTCTGGGAATATCTTGTGAAGGCTCCCCTAAGGTAGAAACGCCATTCATCTACTATCTATATCTTTGCCAAGAGTAATCTTGCGCGAAGATAGATACCTTGGACGACCTACTTTTAGATACGCTTGTTGAGACCATTTTTGAGACCATTAGTGGACCACTACTGCAAAGCAAGGGGAGGCAATTCCGTGACAGTAGGCTAGCCGGTCACACTGCATTAATCCTCAGCTTCATGTGTAAACAGCTGGCACCTCCTCACAGGGCCCACGACTCACAAATGCCAGGAAAAAACCTACTACAGATACCCCCCTCCCCCTCCCCCACCCCCCCCCGAACCCCCCCCCCCCCCCCCCCACCACCCCACCCCCCCCCCCACCCCCACCCCCCCCCCCCCCCACCCCCCACCCCTCCCACCCCTCCCCCCCCCCCCCCCCCCCCCCCACACCCCCCCCCCTCCCCCCCCCCCCCCCCACCCCCACCCCCCAACCCGTCCCCCCCCCCCCCCCCCCACCCCCCCCCCCCCCCCTCCCCCCCCCGCCCCCCCCCCGCCCCCCCCCCCCTCCCCCCCCCCCCCCCCCCCCGCCCCCCCCCCCCCCCCCCCCCCCCCCCCCCCCCCCCCCCCGACATTCGCCAACTGACTATATGGAACCTTGGACCAACTGCAGAAAGCCTACACTTTTCTAAAAATGGCATTGGGCTGCCAAAAGTAGACAGCTCAGTAGCTATGGGATATCGACAACAACAACATCCGATCCAAATTTACGAGCAAACATGACAAACCTCATCTGATGAAATAAAAAAAACACAAAGGGATAAGAAGCAAATAACCACGATAATATCAGGGATTCCTACGGTGGCACCACATGTGATGATAGAATAAAGAACTTAACGGCGAAAACGTGCGTTCCTGGCACACGGAATCATACAGAAATACCAGGAATCAAGGGAGATATAAATTTAACATTTTTAGGCGAGGACGTTCAGGCACCCCTCTTTATAACTTCCTGTTCCTGATATTCGCATAATTCGCAATTACGTGATTTATGAATTATTATTTTATTTTTTTTAGTGCAATTTACCAGCACAGGTGAAATACATTCTGACAGCCACAAAGTAATTTATTCCGAAAGCGATAAACATGAAAGAGAGGTGGGTATAATTTTAGATACAGAAAAAGCAAGGACGTTAAATGGATTTTGGGCAATATCAGATCGAGTCATAATAGTTAAATTAAATTATAGATCACTAGATATTAATCTTAGACACATATATGCACCACAAGCGGATAGTCTAGAAGACGAAATTGACACTTTGTAAGAAACCTGACACAGCTATGACCCAGCGCATATCTCATGAGACAACTATGGTACTTGGAGACTTCAGTGCGAAAGTTAGTGATGAAAATGTGGGAGATGTGACAGGCGGTTAAAGCTTATGAAAAAAAAGTGAAAGAGGCGACAAACAAACAGAGTAGGCAAGGACAAATGAATGATAATGGGGAAAAACCTTATTCAGACAATATCCTAGACTGGTTTTGCCGTAAAAACCCGAAGAAACAATCATAGTAAGACGGTTAACTACATACGTACTATTGTGCAGGAGATTTCGAAACTACTTGATATCTATAAAACAAATAAGCTCAAAGTAGACTGCCGCAAAAGTGACCTAGTTCTGGTAATAGGAAAATTTGACATAAAGCTGACAAAATAAAGGGCTTCAAAATATATTAGGCTAGGTTTAGTCCTATTTAAATTAAATAAGGAAATTCTTCATCTACTTCTCTGACCACCCAAAGACATCAACTGAATATATTTGAAGAAAGGAGTGGCCAGGCTCAGATCATAGGGCTTAATGTAGACCGGTACCGGTGGGGCGCGTGCGCGTTGTTTGTTTTTTCTTTTGGTGCTCCGAATACGTAAGGCGCTCCTGTAGCAGATTTCGGGCAGTTATTGTATCGGTGCCACATGAAAATTCATAGGTAGCTCCTAACTTTAACTTACTGAAAAGATAACATTTCAGGAGTCTGAAAAATTATTACGAGTGCTTCTCTACTGGGCTGATCATTGGCTCGTTTTTCTTAAGGCCTTTATGCTCGTTTTCCCACGTCTGTCTGTATGTGCTATTGTTGATCTCTTCAGATGTCAAGCTTGTGAGTTCTAGGTAATTTTCCACCCTCCTTTTCCAGTCTGTAGACCTCTTCATTCACAGGGGTATTGCAGATCCACAATTTCTGAACACATTTGAACTTCCGACACAGTCTTAAAGAGAGCTAGAGAGCTGTTCTTAAGAAATCAAGGTTCGAGTTAATTTGACTCCTGTATGCTGCTGCTAATGACAGTACTGTACACATGTGAAAAATGCTTCTCAGTGTTTCCCTCTATCATTAAGGCTGCTGTAGCAGATTTCAGTGCATTTGCCACTGTTATGACGTTGCTTGAAAATATGCCTACGGTAGTTGATAGTCATCTGACTCGTCAATTTATTCTCTAGCACACTGGATTACCTATTAACTCCATGACATGTTCACCTTGCTGCAGAAAAACCTGCGTCCTTTCTGCCCTCCACCGGTTGTAAGCACATTAGCGCTTCCATTGCTACTGTGAGTGTTGTCATCATGCCCAGTGTTTTGATTCTCCCTACCAACCAGCGCAGAACATAAAGGTATTTGGGCTGCCTTCAGAATGGAACCCGATCAACTACAACTACGCACCTACAACATTTAAACAATATGGATTTAGGTCATGCTGAAGACCAAGAGAAAGACGGATAGACTGCATCACAAACATCTTACAACAACACAGTATTAGATTCTTCTTAGATCCTTAACCACCGACCGTCAAAGCAGTCAGTGGCCATCACGCCTAGTGGCGTCTTAACAACACAGTATCCCAGTAGTTAATACGACACACTAGACTCAAGCACAACAACTTCCGCTTCCTATTCACGATTCACGACCAGATTTTTGAACAACAAGAAAGTGTAAAAGTACAAGTAAGTAACCAAGCACTGCTTTCTTTTATTATTCCAGTTCTTCTATGTTACATAAAATAATATGACCTTTGTCTTGTGTGCTATTCGGTCTGGAAAGTTCTAGAAGTCTCTTAAATTTCTGGCTCGTTTAGATAATACATTCTACAGTTCGATTAGTACATTCCAAAATCTGATTGCTGTCATGAAGTACCCATTTCCAGCAATGCCCTTTTATATCAATCGTTTAGCTGGTTGTTTGGCATGTCACGGCTCACTCTCGCAGCAAAGTGGTGGTACCCCTCGGATGAATACGCATCGAATCCTTGGAGTGTCTATTACTTGTGTTACTTTTTTTTTCTTTCGTTCTTTCCTTCTTTCTTTCTTTATTTTCTTGTAAGTGTCCATCAATTACTTAATTTTTTTTTTTTGTTAGTTGTTTATCACTCACAATACTCGGGTTCCCGCCTTTTTGTTTATTCTATAATTCTCATAGCTATATATTTGAGGTCTGTTTACTTGTTCAGAAGTTTGATTTGTCTGTTGTTGCCTACGCCATGGCGTTATATTCCAGGACTGGTCTTACACATCCTGTCTACAGTTTCTTTAGAATATTCTCATCTGCTTCTCACCTTGTGCCAGTGATTTTGTTTTTTTTTCATAATTGTCTTTCTTAGCTTTGCTCACAAATGGCTTATCTTAAGCTGTTCTTGCTACGCAGTCGGCGATCAAAAGCTTTACCTAGGTAATTGAGATGCAAAGCAGATAATTACTGAGATATATAATATTACCCAGCAAAATAGATGTAATGTCAATTAGAAATGATAAAGTATGAAAGTATGGATAAACAGCTGGAAATGCTAAAGAAGCCTAGACATCAAACATCAAAAGAAACCTTACCAGCAATTAAGAAAAGCGTCCTATTTGCTACGCAGTTTTCTTTATTTCTCACGAGTGTCTGAAAACTTATCTTTATGTGTGTGTGTGTGTGTGTGTAATATTTATTTACTTTTTACAGGCCTCGGATTTCCCTTCTTTATGTGTTTAATCGTGTATACAATACCAGAACCTACCCTCTGTCCTGTACTTACTGTTCTTAGTCATCTAACATTTACTAAACACAGTATTAATGTCTTGTATAATCTGACCTATACTGTATAATAGGGGAACAACAGAAGTGATTGCGTCATTAATAGGCTGGATTGTCCTAGGTAAATTTCCGGTGTTATGTGTTGCGGGTCGCACGAAAAACCCCTGTCATCGAAGTATCATTTTAGTGGTGCCTAGATGGCAGGGAGGATAGTATGATCCGTTTCCATAGCTAGGCGGGGGTGCCGCACGGAAGGTCCTGGGTTCGATTCCCCGGTAAGCCACTCACGTCTGTTGTTTTTCTGTTGTCTAGTTTTCTACTTCTTTATTTCTCACGAGTTTCTGAAAACATACCTCTCTCTCTCTCTCTCTCTCTCTCTCTCTCTCTCTCTCTCTCTCTCTCTCTCTCTGTGTGTGTGTGTGTGTGTGTGTGTGTGTGTGTAAAATATTTATTTACGCAGTTAGAGAGCTTGTCACTCTTTATAAAGTTACCGCGTTTCGGGTTCGAGTCCTGGTAGTGTCACACTCAGGTCTACTCAGCTACAAATGGGTATCTGATTCTGCTTTTGAGATCGGGAAAGCAAAGGCTTCGAGGAAGGGAACTGATCACCCCATCTTATAAAGCTGAGACCTAGTATAGTAAAGTCTCTAACACTCAAGTTCCCTACGGCAGCAAATGACTACCTTTACCTTTAATAAAGAGGATGGCAAAGAAGAACCAACGACATCTAACATTTTACATCTGATTAATAGAAGAAGAAAAACAAAGTAAGACAAAGAAGAATTTGAAAGATTACATAAATAAATAATAAACAACTGCGAGACAGAAAGACAAGCCTCACTTAAATCACAAATGGAGTGGGCTAGAAGTGCAGCACAGAAAAGACGACGTAATCTATGAACACAAAAATGAATGAGTTAACAGGATAAATAACACAGTCACTGACTGGCTGAAATCAAAATAAGGAACGCAAGTAGTGGGTCAATATAATGTGATCAAACGTTGGACATAATACATAACGGAGCTGTCAGACGATCAAAGAACAGAATGAAATACTGGAGATAGATGTAAAGAACCACCACTACTTGTGGCAGAAGTTGAGGGTGCCTTGTGCAGCATATGAAAGGACAACAATTCCCTGGATTTGATAATATAACAGCAGAGGAAATAGAAGTTCCCTTTATAAACTGTTATACTGAAAAGTCTATAACCAGCAATTTTAAAATTCGCGCATTGCTATGTGAAAGTTAACTTGAGATCCATTAATAGAGTACTCAGGGCATTCAAATTGTTCATCTTGCATTGACCATAAGTCATGATAGAAGATCTCATGAAATGAATAATGCAGCTTTGTCAACGAAATCTGCAACCATCGAATGTGAAGACGATGGGACAATTAGTCTGAAGTCATCTTTAAATCAAATACGCAGTTTTAAGTTTAATAACTTAATGTAAAGCTCACGAGAAAACTGGTCGTTACTAGAACTATGTTTAAAACAAGGACTTGCTAAGTTACTTAGTCTCGCGGATGATCTAGTTGTTTGGAAAACACCTTGATTAAATCGGCATATCATTGTTCAACGTCCAACAACCACACCTTCCAAATACGAAACACATTCTATATTCGCTGTTAATTATTCTCCTTACTTTATTGAAGTTATTTCCACCGGTCACTTCCCATTTATACAACCACACAATAGAATAGGTCGTGATTTTCGCTGCGATATGGAAAGTCATCATCGTTATCCTGTACGCTTCCTATGGAGCATGGAGCCACTACTTCAGGAAGCTGGCGCCAAGCTTTCATATGCTCCTACGGCCGTGGTTTCTGTAACAATTTGATTGACAGGATGAGGTTGGCAGCCTCATGTACAACCTCATATTAGTTGCCTTGTACGACATGCTTGAGGGTGTAGTAGTCGTGTTCTTTCTACGTGTGACCGTGCGTGTTGATGTATTACGATGATTGTCACGTTTGATCGTACGTGGGTTCGTCTCACTACCCCTCAGCAGGCAGGTGGAGTTGATGTGAAGGTTATGATTCTGTCATTAACTGATGACCAACAGAGCACAAACACAATGATGAATGATATCAACTCGATGAGTGACTTGAACGTTTATTTACAAGATCAAATGTTGACAATATGACATGCTCAATCTTCTTCCTCTCTATGTATTCTTTTATATTACTGTCATTACTTCTGTACTACAATGCTGTCCGTACTTTCAAATGCTGTCTCTAATGCCTGCGGTAGTCATTCTCTTGAGAACCACTGCTGTTACTACATTCTCCTGTCATCTTAAATTCTTCATCTACAACGTTTTGCACTAGTTGTCTCCTAACCTCTGATATAGTTAATCTGACTCTGTCTCTATTTTCTATTAGGTCTGTATGGCGTTTCTGGTAGAGACTGGCCTAACCTCCGGGGTTAATAATTTTAGCCACAGTCTATGCTTCCCTACTTCTCACGTTTCAGTAGCTGTCTACTCAAATGCACTTTGACTACAAAAGTGTATCATGGCTGGTAACCTCCCATACCTGCTGGTCTTGTAAACTCTCACACTTCTTGTAGCAAAATCTGCGAGAATAAACGCTCAATTCAGTAAGATTTAGGCATAAAACGATAATAAATACATTAGCCCGCATGTGTCTGACGGTTGGCATCTTCGACGCCAGCAGCGCTGCTTTTTGCACAGTGCTAAGCCTATAGAACGATTTCACGGTAATAGTCTGACACGCTTTTAGTTTCGTTTTCGAGAAACAATACTAATTAATAACGCCTATTCTTAACCCGCCCCGTCTACACCCCGCTTCGCTGACACAGTCTGCAATGCATATACGCACACTGCGAAAAAGCCAGCCAAGGCAAAACAACGCAGACAATTTTATTTCCCTCCTAGTGGTAGCATTTCTGACGTAACTAAAACAAGCTAGTTATTTGAAAAAATACATGTTAGCGAGATGAAGGAGAGGAAAGATGGCGGTCTTGTGCAAAATTTTATTTGACGAGTGACTAGAAAAAAAAAATTGAAAAGTTAAACCATTATGAAGTTCCCCATAAAAATTATATGGTAGTATGACGTGGAGTTCGCTGAACAAGAATGTATTTTAAATAATATGATAGTCCCAGTATTAGATAAGTTATTGAAGAAATACTCATATCTACGGACACTCGACCAGACAGACTGGCGTTCCTGCTTATGTTTTTTGGTAACGTTAGGGGGACGCGAGCTTGGAAAAGAGGCAGGGAGGTACATTCAAATTCGCTTGGGTAAACAGAGTATAAATGGGAAAGGGGAGCGGTAGGAAAAATGTAATTCTAAACGAAACATCTTTTGTATTGGGCATGACTAAAGCAGACTGGCCAATCGACCGCCAGACGCAGAAATGGTTCGAAATTATTTTGGGTTTTCATTCAAACTGCATTTCTTCTTCTTCTTCCTCGTTCGCCCTGAAAAGGACGGTGGTTGCGTTGTGTCTGTTTCCAACGTAGCTGTGATATCTGCACCTTTCGGTCGACACATCCGACTTCTGCACGGCATTTTTTAGGACCGGGTTTGCCTTCCCATTGCGATCCGTACTCGCTCAGCCAGCCTGCACAGCTGCAGACTGTTTCCAGGACCACCACGTGGAGGTGGAGCACGGTCTTGACCAGCTCTGGTTCGCTGGTCCTGACGCAGTCAGTCAAGCTATTTGAATTCAAGTAGTCGAACGTTTTCGATTGGCCAGTGCTAGTAAATATTAGCAAAAGGCTTTGACTATTCATTGCCAGTTGAACTAAAAATTGTATTCAGATACGCTGAAAAACAGCTGTGTTAATTCTAAACTTAAATAAAGAATAAATTCACAGTCTGTGCAGTTCGGAGGAAGCTGAGGCCATTTCTTCACACAGTCAGCGTCATTTGTTTATACATTTCTTGATTGTGGTAAGGATATTTTATGAAATTTAATATGTTTGGTCCAACTACAAAGTTAGATACTGCTATTGGGAAAAAGTGAAGGACATGCCAGGAGCAGACATTGTTGAGTCCTCACATTAAACGGTATCTAACTGATGTATGTTGTTATGATTATGTTGTCATTTTATTGTATTAGAATAGATTAGTAAGCCTCTGTGTTCAATGAACACTGTTTAACATGCCTGAAGCAATTATATTTGAAAAGAAAAGAAGAGAAGATCATATCAAAGGAAATGTGGTTACTCCACATTATTGTATTGATGAAAAGTATGTAAACGTACAGTGGCGTATCTGCTATAAGGACCTGAGGTGTGGTCACAGCAAGGTGGGAGTCCTGTACAATTCGGGGCGAGTGCACTTGTAAGGCACGCGAGGCTGACCCCATACCCACGTAGGAAATTAAGTGTTAGAATAAGTGATCAGATGTAAAAGGCCAAGGTGTCCTTTTGTTGCAGAGGGTCTATGTTCCTGTTGCCGGCTGGTGACAGGAAACCTGCTGAGTACTAGTAAACGCCAACCAGTCTCCAACCAGTCTTATATGCTGTCGAAGATAACAGTAGGAGCTTTGGCGAGTGGTGAAATTGAAACTTTCTGCAACTACACATTGAAATATCTTACAACAAGGACTCCCAGGTGATGAGTTAGACATCTGGGGCAACTCTGACAGTTTCTTGTGTTTTCAAAACAATACACAGGACGTTTATGGGGGTAGGATGAACTACAGCCCTCATATACAGTGACTCTCCCTTTAGATGAACAAAGTGAACTCTTTTAATATTTCCTACAGGAAAGACATATATAAATACATAATAACTTTTTAGTTATTGGGCAAATTGTCCCAAAATTTTAATTGTTCTTTTCTGTAAACTATCTTGTCCTTATTTTCAAAGACCTGTCCACAAGCTATGAATGGACAGGCAAAATAAATTGTAAAGATTTGTTCAAAGAAAAACTTAACTGCTAGTTTTATTATCTTCTTTATAGAAACTTAAAGTGTTTGACTGTTGTGTACCATCATTTCACTTCTCCCCTAGACACTAGGTACACCATACACCATACACTAGAGCCAGAATAGTGACCGTGTGAGACCTAGGGAGGTAGCGTTAGGTTCTCTGCACATAATTCATCATCATCATTTATAGAGTCAGAGGCCTACATGTGCTTGACCTCACACGGTTAAAGCAGACACCTTTTCATTCTTTTAGGATACCATCATAACCTCCCCAGCAAAATCAACTTTGCTACACTTCTCGATAACTGATGATACTGTTTCTCTTATCATGTTGAATACACAATACGTGTCTAACAGCTACAAATGTGGTGTACCAAGCGATTTGATGGCTAGGCAAATAGTTTAAAATCTATTTCTGTGAACACAGAAAGCCAATCACCTTCCGTGGCCTATTCGTCCTAATGTACCATCAATCCTGCGCTTGCCACTTCAAAACTTTAATACAGCAAAACGTGTTTTCATACGCTTAGCGCGTTCCAAACCTGACTGACTAAACTAAATGCATCGATTTCCCATTATGATTAAAATCGTTCACAAAATCCCGTGCGACACTCACTTCATTCATATTATTCGTAAACCAGAACTTACTCTTTATTCACCAAGGGACGTCACTATAACTAATTTCCCTTTGTTAAATCATACTATAAGTCATAGACTCTTGTCTCCTTAAGTTAACTTAAGAGCCGTATGCAAATTTAAAAAAGCGTATTTCTGACTCACAAGTATTCTATGTCCAAAATTCGTCCCTTTTTAAAGGGACATAACTACCAACTTATCTCCCTTACCTCACAAATCCACAACAGTACAATTTATCTCCCTTCACTAGAAACCATAAACTCGTTACTGTATTATTCAAATTTTGTAAAGCGTATTTTGAACACTTTATCTTCTTATATCTTCTTCCCTCAAGGTTAGTGAGCTAATAACTCACCGTATAACTTTTTCATCTACAAGATAACTATCCCATTTAAATGAAAGTATCTTAGACAGCGCCGGGATCACACACAGTTTACACATTTAACTCAATAAAGTCAATAGGCCTCACTCTGAGCCCCAGAAGGGGTATTTTTAAAAAAATATAACAATATTTGAAATTCACTGTCTGGTTCCTGATTTGCCATTGGGTTGACCTGTAAATGACAAAAACAAATGAATTAAACCCCATACCTAAGGGTCTTTTACAAATATAAAAGACCCTTAAGTCTGAACGTTAACGTTAAAGTTGTTCGACAATACAACACAGATATAACAAAAACCACACCAACTCCAGGGTGTCCAGTCTCCAAAGACAATATAGCATATTCACTTTACAAATCTACACCGGAGAGTGATATATGCATCCACAAATCATACATATGCTATTGTCATGAAATATTCTAATCCACATATATAAATTATTAGGTAAATATGAAGCCTAACAAATAAAATTAATAAAGAGAAGAGCAATGGTAAAATGACAGTGCTGTCCCAAAGAATGTACTCGAAATCCCCCTTGTTTTCTGCTTCGTCTGCAAATTGTAACGCTTTCACGTTGATAGTAAAGCTTACTGTATTATTACCCGCCTTCTTCAATGAAACGTGTGCTGTATTTCTTGGAAAAGCATTGAGACGTACTGCGTAATGACCTAAATTAACCCTAACATTAATTATACTGCGTTACCAAAACGAACGAACAGATGGACTAAAGGGATAAAAAGAGAAGGGAGAGGCAGAAAGCCGAACACTAAACCCGCTTCGCGCGATACACAATTACTACCATCACGCGTGTAAGTCTACATGCACTAATTTTTTTTCAGACGGACAGTGATAAAATACACTACCCTTTCCCAGAGTTAGGTTTATAAATCATAACAGACTCTTATTAGAAAAGACAACATTATATGGGTTTACGTTTGAACACATAACAGTACCCAGACAGCACATCTTCTAAACAGGAGATAGAAGAAATTGCATATTTTGAACGCAGCCACGTAGCTCCTTTAAATTAGTATTTTTGGGTTCCTTAGGGTTTACTGACAAATAATATGTAAAACGTTACGCAAATAGTCCAGGAATTAATAAATTATACCCAAAATAAAATATTGGGGGTGCCTGACAGCATAAAATCATTTCTGCTCATAAAATTTTTTTTATAACGTGTTTGAAAAAACCTTACGTTACATAAATAGCCTACCATGTAAACTCCAAATTGATTGGAGCGCAACAAATGAAAGCCTAACCACGATTGGTCGGGCTATAAATACTATCTTGGTTGTTGGGGGAGACGGGAAAAGATAACATTCTTTCAAACACTTGTCGAAACGTGGCTCATTGGCCAGTCTCGCTGATATACACACTTGGGAGCGTTAGTTCGAGACCACTAATTCAAATAAGCTTGATAAAGCGACAGTACGTTGAAGCCAGCTCACATTTTTGCTAAAATAAAAGCCTGGAACATAGGCAGAACGGAATTTGTGCCAGTTTGTGCCAGAATTCATTGCTAATCAACGTATCTGTGTTTATTTCCATGAAATTGTGGTAAGCTTGAACCATTCAGTATCTTTTAATGAAAAATTGAATGTGAATTGTTGATTTATGCCTGTATATATATGTGTAGTTCAGTGGCAAACGTGAGGTAAAGCCTATAATGCTCCAGCCTGAACAGAGGGTGTCGGAGAGAAGTAAAACGGCATGGAATGGCCAAGTAGTACACTGACACCTGGATGATGGACTAGAAAGAAATAATGCTGGAAGTGCAGAGGCGTAGTAACCATTAAGAAGGGTAATACTGGAATAAAGTATTTCAAATGAAGCTGACTGTTGGCCTAACGCTCTGAACGCAATGTTTGTGCTGTATTGTGATCAGTGTAAAAGAGAATATAAATTAGTTATGAAGTAGAAGGTACATCCTTCTTGATTTCAGGGACAGTGGTCTTGATGGTAGTGAGCAGCACCTGGTCAGAGATTTGCTGAATCCAGAGTCGGACAGCATACTCCTTGGTCTTTTTAGCTATCAGTGAGGTGTCTCCTGAGCCCAGAGGAGAATTCGAGCAGAGGAGTCCTTTCCTGCCGCCATCACTCAAGATAAGCAGAGTTGGCCAGCTGAGCTCAACATTATGTCCCCTCATCTTGAACTGATTTTTTAAAAATTAACATTAAGAGGGGAATTTACTTGTCTTAAAATCAGGAACTGTGAACATCTACAATAATGGTCCCTAAAGACAAACTATTGAAGTCATGATGACAAATACCAACAGAGCTTGAACAAAACAAAACCAGTATTACCTCATTTTACCACTACACAATTGACACACTTAAATTAAATTGTTTATCTGTCTGTTGTTGTGACTTACACTTCACCATACACATACCCTAGACACATAACGTAGCATCACACTATTCCAGAATAATTCTGACTGAGATATATAGATATGTGGTAGCAAGTAAGGTTATATATATAATATACTACTCTTATTAGATATATATATATACCTTCACAGCTGATCTCAGTCAGTACACTAAGTCCCTTATAAGTATTTATAACTTCCCACTTCACCACATATATTGGGGGCTCGTCCGGGATTTTGAATCTTTAACTATTAAAAATATTGGGGATAATTCACTTCAGGGAATATAAGAATTAAAAGGTATCCTTGGGTGGAATTAAATAAGGTTGAGCTCACGGTGCCTGTGTTGTCCATTAGAGATTGAATTGTTGGTTAGACATTGTATTAAGTTACCTGATAGACAATGGCGGACCTGGCCAAATTTCGATCTGCTGCGGTTCAGACTGCAAAAGAGTTAGGATTAGATGGGCAAGTTATGGTTGCCTATGTTACTACGGAATGTGACAAATTTATTGAACGCGAAGAAAGAAGGTTTGAAGCCGAAAGAAGGTTAGAGGCTGAAAGGGAAATTAAGAGGTTGCAGATTGAGGCTGAGGCTAAGAAATTGGAAGCAGAAAGAGAAGACAAAAGATTAGCAGCAGAAGAGAAGAAATTAGCTGCAGAAAGGGAAGCCGAGGAAAGAAGACAAGCTGCAGAAGAAAGAAGATTGACTGCAGAGAGGGAAGCAGAAAAGGAGGAGAAAAGATTACAAAGGGAACATGAATTACGACTAAGGGAGTTTGAGTTTCAAGGCCATGCTCCTGAAAATGGTGCCAGTCCCTTTGCCTCTGATGCTACGGTTACTCAAGGAGCCTCAATCTCAGCTATGAATTTTCATTTAGATCATTTTGTTGAGAAAGACGATGATATTGAGAGCTATATAAATAGGTACGAACTATTAGCTACCACGTATGGGTTGGAGAGAGAAAGGTGGAGCTTAAAGTTATCTCAGGGACTTCGTGGGGCAGCTTATGAAGTTTTTGCAAAAATGAGCAGAGGTGATCAGGAAAATTATGACATGCTAAAGCAGGCTCTTTTGTTAAGGTATGAAAAGAATGCAGAGTTTTACAGGAAAAAATTTAGGAATGCTAAACTACTGTCAGGTGAAACCTATCACCAGTTCTCTGCACGAATAGAGACATACTTGGAGAAATGGACTTCTCTGGGGAAAACCCAAGATCTTAAGGAAATGGTCCTTATAGAGCAACTAAGAGAGTCCATGGCTCCAGACCTGAGAAAGTTTCTCATGGAACAAGGTGCAGAGAGGCTGGGTGAGTTGCTAAATGTTGCTGAAAGGTATCAAGCAGCTCAAGCAGAGGTAACAGGTAATAAAAAGAAACAGGTGGACAACTTTAGGGCACCACAGAACTTTAATAAATTTGATCCTAGGGATCAAAATAAAGGTAAGCACCAATTTGATAGGCCACGGTATGAAAATAAAAATAAATTCCCACAATTCGATGAAAGGAAATATAATGAAAGAAAATCTTTCAACCAAGGAAAAAGGTGGTGTAAGAATTGTCAGATGGACAATCATGACACTGACCGTTGCAGAAGGAAACCTGTATATATGGCAACCCTTCAGGTCAGGTCGACCTCAAGACAGGAGGAGGATATTATGTTAGATACCACTCCAGATGAGATGAGGAAGGCACAGGCTGAGGACAAAACACTCAAGCCATGTTTCAAGAAGTTGCCCAAATCTCATACACCTCCAGGCAAGGGAGAGTTTTACATGAAAAACAAGTTGATGTATAGGAAGACTGGAGCTAGATCCAATGGTCACGGACAGCTGGTTCTTCCAAAAAGATATAGGACAGAATTAATAAGGAGTCTACATGTGAAACCAGATGGGGACCATGAGAAGATAGGTACCATCATTCAAAAGGTGGCTCACAATTATTATTGGCCCAAAGCAAGATGGGACATTGAGAACTTTGTAGAAAGGTGTAGCATAGCACATGAGGGAACACCCACAAGTGGGAACATGGATCAGGACCTGGACACGCCACGAGGCAAAATTAGGCCTGACAATAAAAAGAAATATAGATTTGATAAAGTGGACCAAATGGAATGGGAAGCCCCTTTTCACGGACAAGCTTCACTTAACTGTTTTACAATGGCCACTATGCGGAGAGTGCAAAAAGATGTCTTACCCCAGGATAAGCCGAAAATCCCTCAATCGGACTTAAACAAACTGGAGGAAGAGGATGCAGAGAGGAAATATCTCATCAAGAATTTTAAGAGGGGAGACAGCCCCAAAAGAAAAATTGGTAGCGGTCGTTTTGTGAATGAAAATTCTGGGAGGAAAAATCATCACTATAAAGCTTCAAGTGGAAGAGACCATACCGGTGCATGGACAAATAGGTCCACACAATTAAAGGTCCATATGTAGCTTTGTTAAGAACGTGGACTGATGAAAAGGCAGAGGAAAACATTACATCTTCATACCAATATGTGAATGAGCTGACCACTCGGTTAAAAACTGGCTGGAAACTTGCCAATGAAAATTTGAAACAAGCCAGGAAGAAACATGCTGCCTATTATAACAGGAAGGCGAAAGACAGAAATTTGGCTGTGGGAGAGAAAGTACTGCTTCTTTTGCCTGGGAGTCAGAATAAGTTACAAATTGGATGGCAGGGTCCATATACAGTTCTAGAGAAGGTGTCTAGAACAAATTATAAGATAGATAAGAAGGGGAAAGAAAAAATCTATCATGTGAATCTCCTGAAGAAATATTTGGAAAGAGAACATCAGGAAGAGACACACTTGTTGACCTTGTCCATCGCCATGGAGATGAAAAAAGGAACCACTTTCATCATTTGAATATCCATTACACCCCTGTGAGACAGCAGCACAGGTGAAAATCAGTACACATTTAACGAAAACTCAGAAAGAGAGAGTGCAACAGGTTCTAAATAATCATGCAGAGGTGTTAACAGACCGACCAGGGCATACAAACCTATTGGAATATGATATGAAACTCATAGACTCCACACCTGTCTGTATGAAACCATATTCGATTCCGTTTGCTAAGGAAAAAGCTTTGAAGGAAGAGATAGACTATCTGTTGAAGGAAGGAATTATTTCGCACAGTGAGTCTTCGTATAGTTCCGGTGTTGTACTTTTAAGGAAGCCCTCTGGAGAACATAGACTCTGTATAGATTACAGGAGACTGAATGCTATTACAGAAGGACAGGTGGATCCATTGCCGGATACAAATCAGCTGTTTGCCAGACTAAATAAAGCTAAATATTTCTCAAAAGTGGATCTGAGTAAAGGATACTATCAGATTCCAGTAAAACCTGAGGTTAGACCATACCTAGCTTTTAGTACCTCAGAAGGACACTATGAGTTTAATAGATTGCCATTTGGATTGAAGAATGCGCCTAGTGTCTTCTCTAGAATGATGAGAAAATTATTGGATCCTCTGAATAATCCCTGTATAACAAATTTTATGGATGATATCCTTATAGCAACAGAAACATTTGAGGAACACATTGACTCTCTGAACATGCTGTTTGATCGACTTAGGGAGGCAAATTTAACAGCCCGACCAACCAAATGTTGCGTTGGATGTAAAGAATTGGAATTTTTGGGACACACAGTTTATCAGGGAAACATGACCCCCTGACCCAAAGAATTTAGAGAAACTACAGAAAGCCCCGAGACCACAAACCAAGAAGGACGTGAGATCCTTTGTCTCATTATGTGGTTTCTACCAGAAGTATATCAAAAACTTTAATTCCATATGTGCACCTTTAACGGAATTGACACGTAAAGGACTTCCAGATCGCATTACATGGACACCACAATGTGAAATGACTTACCAAGAATTGAAGGAAAAGCTCACAAGTAAACCCATTTTGAAATTACCTGACTTAAGTCAAGAATTCATAGTAAGGACGGATGCAAGTAATATTGGGCTAGGTGCAACTTTACTACAGAAATCAGATGCATTGGATGGGGAATTAAGCCCAGTGGCATATGCTAGCAGAAAGTTGAATAAAGCTGAAATCAACTACTCAACTAGCGAAAAAGAATGTCTTGCAGTAATATGGGCAATAAAGAAATTCAATATTTATCTATATGGGAAGGCATTTAAGTTGCAAACTGACCACAAACCTTTATCGTTTTTTTAGCACAGGCTAAGCATGAGAACTCTAGGTTACTCCGATGGTCTTTGCTTCTGGCTCCATATAATTTTAGCATTGAATATATATCTGGAAAAACAAATCTGGGAGCGGATTTTTTAAGCCGCCATCCGTGTGATGAGAATCACCGTAAACCCCAGAAATAATAATAAATTTCTCTATGTGTATATAGAATAAAGGACTGACATATAATGTCTGTTTTAAGAGGGGAAGTGTCATGAAATATTCTAATCCACATATATAAATTATTAGGTAAATATGAAGCCTAACAAATAAAATTAATAAAGAGAAGAGCAATGGTAAAATGACAGTGCTGTCCCAAAGAATGTACTCGAAATCCCCCTTGTTTTCTGCTTCGTCTGCAAATTGTAACGCTTTCACGTTGATAGTAAAGCTTACTGTATTATTACCCGCCTTCTTCAATGAAACGTGTGCTGTATTTCTTGGAAAAAGCATTGAGACGTACTGCGTAATGACCTAAATTAACCCTAACATTAATTATACTGCGTTACCAAAACGAACGAACAGATGGACTAAAGGGATAAAAAGAGAAGGGAGAGGCAGAAAGCCGAACACTAAACCCGCTTCGCGCGATACACAATTACTACCATCACGCGTGTAAGTCTACATGCACTAATTTTTTTTCAGACGGACAGTGATAAAATACACTACCCTTTCCCAGAGTTAGGTTTATAAATCATAACAGACTCTTATTAGAAAAGACAACATTATATGGGTTTACGTTTGAACACATAACAGTACCCAGACAGCACATCTTCTAAACAGGAGATAGAAGAAATTGCATATTTTGAACGCAGCCACGTAGCTCCTTTAAATTAGTATTTTTGGGTTCCTTAGGGTTTACTGACAAATAATATGTAAAACGTTACGCAAATAGTCCAGGAATTAATAAATTATACCCAAAATAAAATATTGGGGGTGCCTGACAGCATAAAATCATTTCTGCTCATAAAATTTTTTTTATAACGTGTTTGAAAAAACCTTACGTTACATAAATAGCCTACCATGTAAACTCCAAATTGATTGGAGCGCAACAAATGAAAGCCTAACCACGATTGGTCGGGCTATAAATACTATCTTGGTTGTTGGGGGAGACGGGAAAAGATAACATTTCTTTCAAACACTTGTCGAAACGTGGCTCATTGGCCAGTCTCGCTGATATACACACTTGGGAGCGTTAGTTCGAGACCACTAATTCAAATAAGCTTGATAAAGCGACAGTACGTTGAAGCCAGCTCACATTTTTGCTAAAATAAAAGCCTGGAACATAGGCAGAACGGAATTTGTGCCAGTTTGTGCCAGAATTCATTGCTAATCAACGTATCTGTGTTTATTTCCATGAAATTGTGGTAAGCTTGAACCATTCAGTATCTTTTAATGAAAAATTGAATGTGAATTGTTGATTTATGCCTGTATATATATGTGTAGTTCAGTGGCAAACGTGAGGTAAAGCCTATAATGCTCCAGCCTGAACAGAGGGTGTCGGAGAGAAGTAAAACGGCATGGAATGGCCAAGTAGTACACTGACACCTGGATGATGGACTAGAAAGAAATAATGCTGGAAGTGCAGAGGCGTAGTAACCATTAAGAAGGGTAATACTGGAATAAAGTATTTCAAATGAAGCTGACTGTTGGCCTAACGCTCTGAACGCAATGTTTGTGCTGTATTGTGATCAGTGTAAAAGAGAATATAAATTAGTTATGAAGTAGAAGGTACATCCTTCTTGATTTCAGGGACAGTGGTCTTGATGGTAGTGAGCAGCACCTGGTCAGAGATTTGCTGAATCCAGAGTCGGACAGCATACTCCTTGGTCTTTTTAGCTATCAGTGAGGTGTCTCCTGAGCCCAGAGGAGAATTCGAGCAGAGGAGTCCTTTCCTGCCGCCATCACTCAAGATAAGCAGAGTTGGCCAGCTGAGCTCAACATTATGTCCCCTCATCTTGAACTGATTTTTTAAAAATTAACATTAAGAGGGGAATTTACTTGTCTTAAAATCAGGAACTGTGAACATCTACAATAATAGTCCCTAAAGACAAACTATTGAAGTCATGATGACAAATACCAACAGAGCTTGAACAAAACAAAACCAGTATTACCTCATTTTACCACTACACAATTGACACACATAGAACATTGGTAATAATATATGTCACTACAATATTCATATTAAATACATTCTGTACATAACTTGTAATTTAAATTGATTGTGATTCCTGGTTCCCTTGTAGTTGAATCAGGACACATATTCATTCATGCCAGTAATGAATACATATTGTTATTTGAAACGTTACTAGTGACTTCTTTAAGATATTCTCATAGAGTGTTATATGTATGTGAGTGTCACAGTGTTGTTAAGAGTAGTGGATTAAATTAAATTGTTTATCTGTCTGTTGTTGTGACTTACACTTCACCATACACATACCCTAGACACATAACGTAGCATCACACTATTCCAGAATAATTCTGACTGAGATATATAGATATGTGGTAGCAAGTAAGGTTATATATATAATATACTACTCTTATTAGATATATATATATACCTTCACAGCTGATCTCAGTCAGTACACTAAGTCCCTTATAAGTATTTATAACTTCCCACTTCACCACAGCTATAGGACAACCAACCCACTATTTACTAACTAATTTAATAATAATTCCAGACGACAGAATACAAACTGTTGAGACACCCTAAAATGTGGCATTTGTCGTCATAGTTTTAGATGGTGTGGTAGTCTTAAGACACACAGAAGAAAACATACGGGACAGAAACCTTACAAATGTGACGTCTGCGAAGTTGCGTGTAGACATAATGCAAGCTAAAAGACACAAGACAACAATACAATAGAAAAACCTTAGAAATGTGATTTTTGTGGTCTTGACTTTACATAGAGCACTCACCTATAGGGACACAAAAGATCACACATAGCAAACACCACAACAGGAACTACCACCAACCCATTTACCAGTCTGAAAACCCATATTCGTTCAGCTCACACAATCTTTTCCAATATACGTTTATCTGTAAACAAGTAAACTGAACTTATAACTTTGGGTACACTCAAAATAAACACCGACTTACGACATCTCAACCAACGTTCGTGAAGCATTTTGGGAACATTTTAGTTATACTCAACAAGTTTAATATGGTTTAACGTTTCTTTTTTTGTTTTTTTAACCTGGTTGCCCCAGAAGGTAAAAGTTGAATATTTGTCCCTAGCTTCACGCCGGAGTGAAAGTCTATCATGTGATAGTTCAGTAAGTTGTGAGGGGTATGAAGTTTGTGCAAGAGGGATTAAAGTTATATCAGATTATTAGAATACAGCATTGTGACTATAGATAAAAATAAAAAAAAATTTTGCCACGCGCAAACACACCTGGCAGGACTTGCGTTGTAGGTTATATTAGGGCGTGTGCCTATTTACCTGAAATTCATCCTCGCTCAACACATCTGATCCCGGATTACTTCTGTGTGTCAATGTCGCCGGATGGCCTACTACTGATACCATAGCATCATTCGTGCTATTAGTTATCAAGTACATTAGGAAGAATAGTTACGAGGTTTTATTGAAATACGCGGTTATCAGATAGAAACTGGAATTAGGGTAAATAGCGACTAACCGCTGATCTTTGGCGGGAGTTGCTCGGCAACCGATGACGAAAATCAGAATATCTGAAACACGCCATCGGTAGGTATTAATAGACTGTCCAACCAATAGGCTGGAAAAAGCCCGGAGCATTTTTGCAAAGGCAAGCTTCGAGGTCACACAGCAGTTGATCCCCAGAAGCCAGTCTGTACGGACGTCTGCTGATCTTGAAGTATCAAGACATCAACTCAATAAAGCAGATAAGCTTTATTTTATAATGTTGGAAATTCTTATGATACAGTAAGTACAGCTTCGAGTGATTTGTTTCATATATTCAGAAATAACGTTAGGCCAGAAATGCCTAAATGTGCAGATGACGAACTGAATTTTTATAAGGTATGAAACGAAGCCCTGCAATGACATCCTAAGCAAAACTCATAAAGAAAGTAGAGACTCTAGCAAAAATGCTCACCCCAACATGGATAGGCTACAGGGAGAAAATAGCCTATAAAATGATCTATGTGTTGATGGAGGAAATACAAAAGTGAATGCATTCATGACACCTTGTCTGGTTTGTAAATATTAATAAAATGTTTTAATGGAACTTGAAGACTTTCTTGCCTAACTCATGTTGCAAGTTATACAGCGTATGGTATAATTAACACACAACAAATAACATCACAGAGGAATTTTTGGATCGAGACTTGGTTACAATAGTCATCAAGAAGTAAACAGCTCTGGCAGTATTCCAGTAATACATGACTTGAATGATACCATAAGCATTTACACACCCCACACGGTCACACACATTGACTCAATGGTGTCGTGAGTACCTGTTCCCCCGGTCACATCAACAGTGGATATATATTTCTTGTTGTTGTTGTTTAACTAGGACTGCTGAGCTTCTCGCTCTTTATCAGCCAATACCAAGTTGATATTCCTTGGTATTATCTACACTATAGATCTAGGCTTTTCCTGTGACCTGATGAGTTGAAGTCATGAGCTCCAGTTTCTCCAGCTTGGCTTGCATTTAAAAGGATCGCCACATTTGATCCCAAGCTAGGAGTAAGAAGTGCATGGCGTACTGTGCATTCCCCGCCATCCAAGGGGGCTCTCCAACTATGCAGTTCTAAAATACTGTACTCTGGTTCTGGGCTCTCCCAAGGAATTGTCACGTCCTGCACAGCGCCACTTCTCTGCTTCCCCTGCCTATCACTGGGTCCACAGTGAGATCCTTCAGCATGCAGCCAACCAAGTCAAAGAATTATGCCTGGAGCTCAAGTGACTTCTCCAAGCTTAGTGTGCAATGCTGGGTTCTCAACAAGTTTCACCACAGGAGGAATCCCTGGAAGTGTGTGGATGATTTCAAGAGTCAATGAGGATGTAATTAGCCTCACAGACATAGGTTCACCTCCACATATATATATATATATATATATATATATATATATATATATATATATATATATATATATATATATATATATATATATATATATATATATATATATAATCTCATCACGACAGCAGAGGGACAGGAAACAAGATGGGCTGAGCATTTCAGAGAAACTCTGAACAAGGAACCACCAGAGACACAATTGAATGTTCCTGAGGCTGAAAATGATCTAGATGTTAATAAAGACATTCCACGAAAAGAAGAAATCATCACAGCAATCAAAGTGTTAAAGAATGGAAAAGCTCCTGGCCATGATAACTTAAATGCAGAGCTATTTAAGACAGACCCTGACTTAGCAGCAGAACTATTAGAACCACTATTAGCACAAGTCTGGAAAACGGGGACAACACCATCAGAGTGGAACAAAGGAATAAATGTCAAATTGCCCAAGTGTAGTGAAATTGACAGAGATACAACGGTAAAATTCCTCCAAGGATAACATTTAAGGATAAAAACATAATGCGTAGGCTGCTGATGTACATGATCGCCTAGACCGCGGGTCATCATCCCCATAAAATTGACTTGCTAGACCGGAGGGGAACGGAGTATCAAAAAGGAAAAAAATATGACTGGAAAGGCTAAAGAGACGCAAGTGGGGGGGGGGGGGGGGGGGGAATGGGGGGGGGGGAGGGGGGGGGGGGGGCGGGGGGGCGAGGGGGGGGGGGGGGGGGGGGGGGGGGGGTAAATGGATGAAAGTAAAAAAATTCAAGTCCCCCAAATTGACACGAGGTACGGAATTGGACGTTTTGCGATACCAAGCGCTTGATTTGAATTTGAGCGGAAGAACGCAGATGTCTGAAAAAAATTACAAAAATTAAAAAGTAAATTTTTCTTAATATTAATGTTAGGAATATAAAAATTAGCTGGCCAGATGGCCTATTCTGAGCAGTGAACGAATATGGTCTTAATTTTACAGACGGATAGATAATATTGAAAATAATGACAAAAGACAGTGTAGTTTACATCAGCCACAGACTGCATTGAATCTAACATATCGTTATTTGCACACAAAAACACGACCTTGGGGACGCAGATGTTCAAATTTACTTGGCATAGAAGTGAAGGGACATTGGTGGTAGCTGTGTCTAAATATAACTTTTTACAACAAAAATTTGAAGGGGAGAGAACGGTTGGGTCAAAAATCGAGCACAATTTTGTAGAAACACAAGTAGAGACGGACAGACTAACAGATAACCATCCATACGTGACTGAAGCTTGACTGAAATGACTTTAGTGAGGAAATTTGAAATTAAAAATAAACCTCGGCAGTGATTGGCCACAGACAATCATATCATTAGCGCTCAGAGCGCATTTGGGGTCATTCTTCAATAATTGTTCAGTGTTAGACACAGATTTTAAAGTGTGGTGTTTTCCCATATGAAAGACAGTGAGTTAAATTTAGGGACGCCATCCTATAGCCAGCAGCTCAGCTGAGTTTTGCTAGCACTTCTGTGTTAATTATTCATAATCTGGTAAGATTGAAATTATTTCTTTATATATTTTGAATATTGTTTCATGTTCGAGTGATTTGATACTGCCATATCATAATCTAGCCTTACAAACAAGTAGGGATTTTGCTCTAGACCCCCCGCCCAAGTCAGGGTCTAGGGACTAACAATGTACCTAAACACCAGCAAGGATTATGCAAGACAGATCAAGAGTTGAGAATAAGGAAACATATTACCTATCCTCTTTTAGGGTAGAAAACTAATAATTATTTTTCAGAATCTATAGTCTGGGAGGATCTATCGGATGTAAACCCACCATGGTAACTGTGCTGTTTGGTCAGAGAGATCTGACCTGTCTGTATAATGTGGTTGTTGTGTCAGTGTGGTGTCCAGACGTGGGTAGAGAATAGATTTTGACACATGGCCCATACTTTGATTGCAGAGCTGCGAGTTTCTGTCGTCAACGAAGCAGTATCTACTCGGGTGGTGATTTACACAAGTGTATCTGTGCAGTCCTTGTGACAGAGACCACCATTATTGCCCGCCAGCACGGAGAGGTGGGACCACCTGATTTCAGCACCAGAGCTACAAATACCAGATGAGTGAGCCTCTGGTCTGCTGGATATTCACCAACCCCATTAAGTTGCAGATACCCCATAAAAATTCCCACCATTTTCTGGACACTATGTAGTCAATATAGACAGGTGTGATGAGACCACCCCAACAGCACAGACAATAAATATCCTCCCTAGTAGCTGACTACCAGAACATTTTAATAAAACTAACTATTCTAGTACTTAAATATGTTCACTTTTGCATTTATTATGTAACATTCCATGCATAATTTTTATAAATTTTAAATCCTTCTTTTAAAACAAGTTCTGGTCAAAATAAAACTTGATCCAGAACAAATAAATGTAATATAATTATATCAAAAACTTTACACACGTGAGTTAGTTCAGTGTATTGTAACACTTGTTAATCTTATTAGTCTTGTTAAATATCTATGGGTATATTTATAACTATCACACCACAGTACACATCATAACCCTAGACACTTTACGCAGCTACATTCATTAAAAAAAAAAATTAAGTGTGAGGTCGTAGTGGTAGCAAGAAAGGCCTTCTGACAATTCTCAATTACATTTTATCTCAGGAGCCTTCACAGCTGGCCTCATACAATTTACATGTAGTACCATCATCATCATACAATACCATCAATACCACTACATATATTGGGGTCTTGTCCAGGGATAATTAGCCCAACAGTAATATTAAGATCTCCTGGTGGGAGAAATAAAAGTAGGGAAATAAATTGTAAAATTTCCTTTAAAATTAAAAGTGTCCCTGCAGATAAAAGTTGGTGAATCTTCACAGCCAGTAATAATTAATTAGTTAACTGGTTAGTTAGAATTAGTTAGACTATAGTAATTAGAAGTACTTAGTGTATTTACTGGTTAGAGATTTAGCTTATATATTATTATATTGTCTAAAAAGTATGGCTGAGCTAGCAAAGTTTAGATCAGCTGCTGTGCTCACTGCGAAGGAGATGGGGATGGATGGTCAAATTTTAATTCAATACGTAACGACTGAATGTGATAAATATATTGAAAGGGAAGATAGAAAGGTAGCTGAAGAGAAGAGGTTACAAATTGAGGCTGATAGAGAAATTAAGAGGCTGCAGATGGAGGCAGAAGAAAAACGACAGCAAAGGGAGGCAGAAGATAAAAAGGCCGAAAGGGAGGCAGAAGATAAAAAGGCCGAAAGAGAGGCAGAAGATAAAAAGGCCGAAAGGGAGGCTGAAGATAGAAGGTTGCAGAGGGAGCACGAATTACGACTAAGGGAGCTGGAATTACAAGGCCCGGCCCCTGAAAATGGTGCCAGCCCTTTTGCCTCAGATGCTACGCCCAGTATGGGAGCCTCAAACTCAGCTATGGGGTTTCATTTAGACCATTTTGTTGAGAAAGACGATGACATAGAGGGGTACCTGGGACGTTTTGAGTTATTAGCTACTACATATGGGTTAGAGAGAGAGAGGTGGAGTTTAAAGCTATCACAGGGATTGAGGGGTGCTTCTTATGAAGTATTTGCCAAAATGAACAGGGAAGACCAAGACAATTATGACATGTTAAAGCAGGCTTTGTTATTAAGGTACGAGAAGAATGGTGAATTTTATCGTAAGAGATTTAGAAATGCCAAACTGTTGTCTGGGGAGACATACCACCAATTCTCTGCCAGACTAGAAACCTATTTGGAGAAATGGACGGCTCTGGGGAAGACCCAAGATCTTAAAGAAATGATCATGATTGAGCAATTGAGAGAGTCCATGGCTCCAGACATGAGAAAATTTCTCATGGAACAAGGTGCAGAGAAGTTGGGGGAAATTTTAAATGTTGCTGAGAGGTATCAGGCAGCCCAGGCAGAGGTAAGTGGTGCTAAGAAGAAGCACATAGACAATTTTAAAGCTCCACAGCAATTTAATAAATTTGATAATAGAGAGCAGGGAAATAAAGGTAGGACAAATTTTTGAGCGGCCAAGAAATGACTATCGCGACAGAAACTCACAGTTCAATGACCAAAAGTTCAATGAAAGAAAACCGTTGAACCAAGGAAAAAGATGGTGTAAATGGTGCAAGAAGGATAACCATAACACCGAATTTTGTAGAAGGAAACCTTCAAACATTGCTGCAATGAAGTCGGGGACGCAAAGATTAAAGGTTAATCCTAAGGGACAACAGGAACCTTATCACCCCCCAGTTTGTGAGGATGTTATTTGTAATGGGGTCACCATAAGGTGCCTTTATGATACAGGTTTGGATTATGATTCAGTTGTGAAGTCTAGCCTAGTGGACCCAAGTCAGTATACCACAGAAACAGTGGAAATACAAGGGGCGACTAAGGACATACCACTCATGACACTTCCCATCGCAAGGATAACGGTGAAAACTCGCTATGTGGAAGGAGAAATCAGAGCAGCAGTGATAGATGAACCAATCTACCCTCTGATATTGGGGTGTAGATACGTCTTCTTGGGGAATCCCGAGAAACCTGTGATCATGGCGACAGTGCAGACCAGGTCACAGAAGAAGGAGGAAGAAGGTGAACCTATAAACGCTCATCCAGAGGAGATGAGGAAGGCGCAGGCTGAGGATAGGACACTCAAGCCCTGTTTTAAAAAATTGCCCAAATGCCACACACCTCCGAGCAAGGGGGAATATTTCATGAAGAACAAACTCTTATACAGGAAGGCCGGAACTGGAACAAATGGTCACAACCAGCTGGTTCTTCCCATTGCATATAGAGAGAAAGTGATGGAACTCGGACATGCAATCCCCTTCAGTGGTCACATGGGGATCAGCGCCACAGGACAGCGTATAGCTTGTCATTACTTCTGGCCAGGGATAACGGAGGATATAAAAAGATATGTCAAATCCTGCCCAGAATGTCAAAGGGTAGCTCCAAAGCACTGGACTGCCCCTGCAACTCTAGGGGAAATGCCCATAGTGGGAACACCTTTTGAGAGGGTTGCAGTGGATATTGTAGGACCTCTCACTCGGACCAAGAGGAGGAACAGTTACATCCTTACTCTGGTGGACACTTGTTCTATGTGGGGAGAGGCGGTAGCCCTGCCATCAATTGATTCAAAACATGTAGCAGAGGCACTACTTACAATATTTACCCGATTAGGATTCCCGCATCAAATCTTGACGGATAATGGTTCTCAGTTCAAGGGGAAACTAACGGAAGAAGTTTTTAAGCTATTTCAAGCCAGGCACTTTCATTGTAGTCCGTACCATCCACAAGGGAACGGCCAGGTAGAGAGGTTCAATGGGACTCTCATTTCTATCCTGAGAAAGCTGGCACACGAAAAACCGGATCTGTGGGATCAATTCCTGCCCGCCGCATTGTTTGCGTACCGGGAGGTACCACATAGTTCAACCGGGATGGCTCCCGCAACTCTGCTATTTGGGAGGCCAATAAAAGGTCCATTAGAGGCCCTATTAAGGACCTGGACAGATGAGAAGGCGGAAGAGACTGTTACCTCATCTTATCAATATGTGAACGAACTGACCACTCGTTTGAAAGCTGGATGGAAACTGGCAAATGATAATTTGAAACAAGCCAGGAAGAAACATGCAGCATATTTTAATAGGAAGGCAAAGGACAGGGAACTGGCAGTCGGAGAGAAGGTGCTGCTTCTACTACCGGGAAGCCAGAATAAATTACAAATTGGTTGGCAAGGTCCATATACGGTTCTAGAGAAGGTGTCTAGAACAAACTATAAAATTGACAAAAAGGGGAAGGAAAAAGTTTATCATGTAAACCTGTTAAAGAAGTATCTGGACAGACCACTCCAGGAAAGCACCCCCTTATTGACCTTGGCTATTGCAACCCAGATGCAAAAAGAACCACTCACCTCACATGAATACCCATTACATCCTTGTGAAACAGCAGCACAGGTAAAAGTCAGTAAGCACCTGACTAAAAACCAGAGGGAGAGAGTTCAACAAGTTCTGGAGGAACATACAGATGTATTAACAGATAAACCAGGCCATACAAATTTGCTACAGTATGACATGAAACTGGTAGACTCAAACCCAATCTGTATGAGAGCCTATTCTATTCCGTTCGCGAAGGAGAAGGCATTAAAGGAAGAAATAGATTATTTATTGAAGGAGGGGATTATTTCGCACAGTGAATCATCTTTTAGTTCTAGTGTCGTTTTGTTGAGGAAACCGTCTGGGGAACACAGACTGTGCATAGATTACAGGAAACTGAATGCTGTCACAGAAGGACAAGTGGATCCATTACCAGACACAAAACAGCTATTTGCCAGACTGAACAAGGCAAAATACTTTTCAAAAGTGGATCTTAGTAAAGGCTATTACCAGATCCCAGTGAAGCCTGAAGTGAGACCTTATTTGGCTTTTAGCACTTCGGATGGACATTATGAATTCAATATGCTACCATTCGGACTGAAAAATGCTCCGAGTGTGTTTTCAAGGATGATGCGAAAATTGTTGGACCCCCTGAATAACCCATGTATCACAAATTTCATGGATGATATTCTCGTCGCCACCGAGACATTTGAAGAACACATTGAAGCTCTGGAGATGTTGTTTGATAGACTTCGGGAGGCGAACTTAACTGCTAGGCCAACAAAATGTTGTATTGGATGCAAAGAGTTGGAATTCTTGGGGCACACTGTATATCAGGGTAATATGACCCCTGATCCTAAGAACTTGGAAAAACTGCAGAGAGCACCTAGGCCGCAAACCAAAAAGGACGTGCGATCATTCGTGTCGTTATGCGGATTTTATCAGAAATACATCAAAAATTTTAACGCCATTTGTGCTCCTCTGACTGATCTGACTCGCAAGGGACTTCCAGATAAAATTATTTGGACTGCACAATGTGAACTAGCGTTCCAAGAGTTAAAGGAAAAAACTCACTAGCAAGCCTATTCTCAAACTGCCTGATTTGACACAGGACTTTGTCTTAAGAACCGATGCAAGTAATGTGGGACTAGGAGGGGCTTTGTTGCAAAGATCATCTTCACCTGATGGGGAACTTAAACCAGTCGCTTATGCAAGCCGCAAATTGAATAAGGCGGAACAAGGATACTCCACAAGCGAAAAAGAATGTTTAGCATTAATCTGGGCAATAAAGAAGTTTCAAATCTATCTGTATGGTAGGACTTTTGTGGTGGAGACGGATCATCAGCCTCTCGTGTTCTTGTCTCAGGCTAAGCATGAAAACGCAAGATTGCTGAGGTGGTCTTTATTGCTTCAACCTTATCAGTTTAGTATCCAATATATCCCAGGCAAATTGAATGTCGGTGCAGATTTCCTCAGTCGGCACCCCTGTGATCAAAATTAGAGTAATGGCAGACGGGAGGAGTAATTTTTACCTATGTGTATCGCTGGTTTTGGAACTTGCCATAGGCATGTTTTCAGGTGGGGAGATGTGTAGTGAAATTGACAGAGATACAACGGTAAAATTCCTCCAAGGATAACATTTAAGGATAAAAACATAATGCGTAGGCTGCTGATGTACATGATCGCCTAGACCGCGGGTCATCATCCCCCATAAAAATTGACTTGCTAGACCGGAGGGGAACGGAGGAGAAAAAAGGAAAAAAATATGACTGGAAAGGCTAAAAAGACTCAATGGGGGGGGGGGGGGAATGGATGAAAGTAAAAAAATTCAAGTCCCCAAATTGACACGAGGTACGGAATTGGACGTTTTTGCGATACCAAGCGCTTGATTTGAATTTGAGCGGAAGAACGCAGATGTCTGAAAAAAATTACAAAAATTAAAAAGTAAATTTTTCTTAATATTAATGTTAGGAATATAAAAATTAGCTGGCCAGATGGCCTATTCTGAGCAGTGAACGAATATGGTCTTAATTTTACAGACGGATAGATAATATTGAAAATAATGACAAAAGACAGTGTAGTTTACATCAGCCACAGACTGCATTGAATCTAACATATCGTTATTTGCACACAAAAACACGACCTTGGACACAGATGTTCAAATTTACTTGGCATAGAAGTGAAGGGACATTGGTGGTAGCTGTGTCTAAATATAACTTTTTACAACAAAAATTTGAAGGGGAGAGAACGGTTGGGTCAAAAATCGAGCACAATTTTGTAGAAACACAAGTAGAGACGGACAGACTAACAGATAACCATCCATACGTGACTGAAGCTTGACTGAAATGACTTTAGTGAGGAAATTTGAAATTAAAAATAAAACCTCGGCAGTGATTGGCCACAGACAATCATATCATTAGCGCTCAGAGCGCATTTGGGGTCATTCTTCAATAATTGTTCAGTGTTAGACACAGATTTTAAAGTGTGGTGTTCTCCCATATGAAAGACAGTGAGTTAAATTTAGGGACGCCATCCTATAGCCAGCAGCTCAGCTGAGTTTTGCTAGCACTTCTGTGTTAATTATTCATAATCTGGTAAGATTGAAATTATTTCTTTATATATTTTGAATATTGTTTCATGTTCGAGTGATTTGATACTGCCATATCATAATCTAGCCTTACAAACAAGTAGGGATTTTGCTCTAGACCCCCCGCCCAAGTCAGGGTCTAGGGACTAACAATGTACCTAAACACCAGCAAGGATTATGCAAGACAGATCAAGAGTTGAGAATAAGGAAACATATTACCTATCCTCTTTTAGGGTAGAAAACTAATAATTATTTTTCAGAATCTATAGTCTGGGAGGATCTATCGGATGTAAACCCACCATGGTAACTGTGCTGTTTGGTCAGAGAGATCTGACCTGTCTGTATAATGTGGTTGTTGTGTCAGTGTGGTGTCCAGACGTGGGTAGAGAATAGATTTTGACACATGGCCCATACTTTGATTGCAGAGCTGCGAGTTTCTGTCGTCAACGAAGCAGTATCTACTCGGGTGGTGATTTACACAAGTGTATCTGTGCAGTCCTTGTGACAGAGACCACCATTATTGCCCGCCAGCACGGAGAGGTGGGACCACCTGATTTCAGCACCAGAGCTACAAATACCAGATGAGTGAGCCTCTGGTCTGCTGGATATTCACCAACCCCATTAAGTTGCAGATACCCCATAAAAATTCCCACCATTTTCTGGACACTATGTAGTCAATATAGACAGGTGTGATGAGACCACCCCAACAGCACAGACAATAAATATCCTCCCTAGTAGCTGACTACCAGAACATTTTAATAAAACTAACTATTCTAGTACTTAAATATGTTCACTTTTGCATTTATTATGTAACATTCCATGCATAATTTTTATAAATTTTAAATCCTTCTTTTAAAACAAGTTCTGGTCAAAATAAAACTTGATCCAGAACAAATAAATGTAATATAATTATATCAAAAACTTTACACACGTGAGTTAGTTCAGTGTATTGTAACACTTGTTAATCTTATTAGTCTTGTTAAATATCTATGGGTATATTTATAACTATCACACCACAGTACACATCATAACCCTAGACACTTTACGCAGCTACATTCATTAAAAAAAAAAATTAAGTGTGAGGTCGTAGTGGTAGCAAGAAAGGCCTTCTGACAATTCTCAATTACATTTTATCTCAGGAGCCTTCACAGCTGGCCTCATACAATTTACATGTAGTACCATCATCATCATACAATACCATCAATACCACTACACCAAGAAGGGAGATCTTGCAGACTGCAATAATTGGAGAGGAATCACTCTTCTCTCAGTTCCCAGCAAAATACTAGGCAGGATAATTATACAGAGAATTTCAAAAGCAGTAGACCACAAACTGAGGAAAGAACAAACAGGATTTAGAAAGAACAGAAGATGTGTAGATCATATATTTACCCTCAGGAACATTATAGAGCAGTGCTCAGAATGGCAAAGACAGCTGTACATTAATTTCGTTGATTTTGAAAAGGCTTTTGACAGTATACATAGGGACAGTTTATGGAAAATACTGAAGGCTTATGGAATTCCAAGCTGCGTTGTGTCAATCATAAAAAGCCTCTATGCCAACTTTACGTGTAGCATTGGGCAGAGCAACCTAACCTGTGAGGTGAAGACAGGAGTACGACAGGGATACCCCTTATCAACCACTCTATTTTTAACAGTCATAGACTGGGTGATGCGCCAGACAACAGAGGGCATTCCAAGAGGAATAAGATGGACTACATTTTCTACATTGGAAGATCTGGAATATGCAGATGACATTGCACTGCTAGCACATTCACATCAACACATCCAGAAAAAATCGGATAGACTTAATAAGTATAGCCAGCAGGTGGGCTTGAACATCAATCTAAAGAAGACAGAGGTCATGACGCTGAACGTGAGCAACCCTGAGCCCATATCAGTAAGGAATCAACAACTGGAACAGACAGACACCTTCACATACCTAGGAAGCATAGTAACACCAGACTGCGGAGCAAGCAAAGACATCAACAACAAAATCAACAAAGCAAGAACAGACTTTTTTAGTCTAAACAACATCTGGAAGTCCTCTCAGTACAGCATAAGCACAAAATTAAGATTATATCAGAGCTGTGTGCTTTCTGTGCTTCTCTATGGTGCGGAATGCTGGAGAGTTACAGAGAAGGAAATGTCGAAATTGTCCTCTTTTCACACAACATGCCTAAAAAAAAATTCACCGAATCTTTTGGCCGAATACCATCACCAACCAAGATCTGCTTACTCGGAGCAAGCAAGAGGACATGCACACCATCATAGCTGGCAGACGCTGGAGCTGGGTTGGCCATGTCCTCAGAAGAGACCCCGATGGAATCACAAGAACAGCTATGCTATGGACCCCTGAAGAAAAACGAAAGAGAGGCCGACCAAAAACAACTTGGCGGAGGACTGTGGAAGCTGAAATGCAAAGAATGAACCAGAGTTGGGGACACTGTACGAAGGATGGCCACCGACCGAGCAAAGTGGAATCAATTTGTTGTTGCCCTACAAAGAACGCCACCAGGCGTGATAGCCACTGACAGCTTTGATGGTCGGTGGCTAAGGATCAAAGAAGAAGTAGAATATGCCTTCTGTCCATTGCATTTCGTGGATTTATAATTCCTTCATCGGTCGGACGGAGTCACTAAAAAGACTGGAGGGATAGGGTGAAAATATTCAGGCCATTTAATTACAGCACTCAAGAAGAGGACAGGGACGGTGGATTAGTTAGTGGGTAGTGGCATGTGTAGAAGAGTGATTCTCATTTGGTGGTGTGTAGAAGAACACTGGTGTTTTATGACTAAGAAGGACCAGCAGAGTATTTTCAGTTAGAGTTAGTACCCTAGAGGGATTTAATAATGGTTGGTTTTTTGTTTGTTGTTTTTGGTATCGCTTTTTCCACATCGGGTTTAGACAATGCTTGATCATTTGTGGAATTTTATTTAATTATATACACC
>JAMPIV010003539.1:0-105651 GCA_024509875.1 Oreohelix idahoensis
TGAAAGTATTTTTTTTAAAATAATGTGTAAAATATTGTCATAGATTTATGAAAATTCGGAAGCACTTTTGGTAAACATGGTCCGTGATGTACATTGCAGATATTTCGGAGTAGGTAAAGAGAAACCGGGTTCAAATAAGTTTAATCTAGAAACTGTTAGAATCGTTGCTGCAACAGCGTTGAATTGCTATGGAATTGGCGGTTTGCCTGCATTCTGTTTGCCCGTGAATAGCTGTCATCAACTTGTGTGTGTATTTGCGAGCGTGTCTGTTTGCTTGTGTAACCTGGGGGAGGGGAAGAGACAGAGAGGGGACGAGGTAAGCCTGGAACTGTGTTGGTTATATGTGTGTAACAGTAATTACATTTCGTATCCAGAAGTGATTTCTGCAAGCTGCATTTTTCTTTGAGTGAGTGAATGTGTGGATGGACACGCGGATGTATGAATGAACATACGGATGTATGGATGAACAGACTAATATAGAAGGGGACATACGATTTGTGTGGACGGACAGACTGATGTATGGATTGATAAACGGACAGTATGGTTTTGGTTTTAAAGACTATCTTCATTGCACACGGACAACTCCATCAGTGCACCGATCTCCTCCCTTAGATCACACAAGGAGGATCCCAGCACAGTGCACGAACTCCGTGGCACCGGCGAGAATCCCAGTGTGTGTAAATAGGAATCACACATTCTATAAATATTAACAGACGGATGAATGGATGGGTTGGCGGACTAGTGTATCGGTAGATGGACGTACGGATGGAATGACATGTATGGATAGATGGACGTACGGATGGATAGATGGCCGGACGGATTGACATGTATGGATAGATGGATGTACGGGTGGATTTATGTGTGGATCGATGAATGGATGAGTGAGAGATTGCTATTTGTTCCGCTGGCCGACTTGTAATATTTTAAGTGTCCTGCAAGTAGATTTCATTATTGATCGCCTTAGTCCCAGACATGATTTCACCGCCATTGACTGGCATCTTATAAACGCTTATATAAACCTGATCTGTGATTGAGCAACACCTCCCACCAATTACCACCGTCCCATTCGACTTGCTTGAAGGTCAGATACACATTCCTGTGTCTGAGATCTCCCGACCGGGATAGCTAATCCTATTAACAGTAATAGGAAATATTTTGGAGAGCAGATCACACAAAGTGGTAGAAGCCAACTAAAAAGAGAGCCAATTAGATCCTCTTAACGTGTGGGTGAGCTAATGTTTTAGAGCAGGGGTGGGCAAGACGTCGATGGTGTTCCACTGGTGGAACCATTGGGAGATTTTAAGGTGAACCGCCACGTATACACGTTTTTACTTTTTTTTTTTTTTGTGGTCTGGTCCTAATTCTTTAATTAAATCTTGTTTCTTAAGGTACAATAGTATTGTGTACCGAAATTTGAGGACTTAGTCGAGGCTATGCAATTCAAATCATCACCATATTAAGTCTATGTTATTACATCTTTTGTAATACTAGTAATTAAATATTATATGTTTGGTTGTTTTAATTAATAAACATTTTTTTGGGTGTGCTTTGAACGTTTTCTTCATTTTATACGCAAATGACGTTATTTTAATATTTACCGTTGACAAACTGTTAAGTTTGCAGTCCCAAGTAGAACAGTCCCAACTAAGATGGTTTGACCATGTCTGCAGAATGGGAGAAAATCGGCTACCACGACAAGCATGGGAAACAAAGAGCCAGGGATCCAGACCCCCAGAGTCTGCTGAGAGGACAACATTAGACAATCTTTGAAGGACCGAGGACTAGAATGGAACCAGGCCAGGAGGAAGACAGCCGATAGGATAGTCTGGCGCTCTCTCTTCCAAACCTCTACACCTCACGGTAGAAGGGGAACGACTAAGTAAGTAAGTAAGACAAACTGTTAAGTAGCTACGATGAAAAATGTCTTGGTAAACCGCAGCATCATTGAAACAAGTAAAAGTAGACGTTGACGTGCTCGGGCCTGGTTAAGTGTACACGCTTAATAGTATCCTTGATACATGGAGAACAACAAAAGTGACAACACTGAAGACACATACTTTCATAAATGGGTGCTTGCTTAGAAAAGAAGGATTGCAATGGTTTGAAAGATCACCCATGTGGAGCTGACAGCAAAAACCAGACACGGGACAATGAAACAAGAGATGAGAAACAGAAGCTGGCGATGGATACGCCATTCATTGAAGAAACATGTTGATAGCAGGACATTGCAGTCCTTGCTGGAGTCACCAGAATAAGAGAGATTGAGGGACACCGAAAATACGCGAAGATGGGAGATAGAAACTGATATGACAGAGACAAAGAAGATATTGAAAGACCTTGAAGGGGTGGGGCAGTACAGGATAAATGGGCATGAATTAATTGAAGACTTATACTCCTGGAGAAGCTGAAGGTTAGTGACGATGCTGACAGAATGCATAAAGTTTATCAGCTACTGTAGATTCTTCCTCCTTACGGGTGTATTACCGGTGTCTCCCTCCTCCCTTTCGCGCTTGTCACCTTCACGCGCGCAGGCGATGTTCGCATTTTTCTTGTGGCTGTTGTATTGTTACATACATCGATACAATCTACAGAAATAAAAATTGACGTGGTGAAGTCTAGGAAAAACTCTGTCGCACTGGACGAAAGGCTGCGTGGTCAAGTTGCCAAAAAAAGGGAGATTAGCAACAACAACAAAAAATGCTGAAATTTCACAGGGACAATTTTACTATACGTGGCAGAGAAAAAAATAACAGCATCATCCATGAGATATTAAAAGAAGCCTTATAAAGACAACTAATGAATGGACGGGCAGGCTTTCGACAAACCAGATCTTGTTCAGAGGAGCCACACTGTCCACCATAGTAGAACAGAGCCTCGAATTAAATTCACCAGTTTGCATTGGATTTATGGACTATGAAAGGGTGTTTGGCAGTACATAATTGTCGTAGATTTTATTGAGATAGGTTGAAGATGTTTAAGGTCCCGTCTAAGCAGAGGTGATAATGGTAAACTATGTAAGAATAAGGGGTAAGAAATAGCTTTTTTTCACAAGGGGGTGAGAGTGTAAGAGAAAGGACAGTCTCTGGATTGAGTAATTGCTCTAATCCCAGCCTATCTCACGACAGTATTTAACTAGACTCCCTTTCACTCCTGGTACATATATGTACGAGTTACACTCCACTTACATAAACACAATTCTGTGGCATAATACGTACAGACGTGAACCAAGCTATGGATAACATATACTGGGCAGGGGTTTGACCAACACGATAACTTAGGTTTATTATGTTTATTATCTTAAAGAAATCACATACAACAATATTATCTATCAGAAGGTATAGTTTACAGACATAAAAAATGCAAGAAAATGTATGAACCCAATAGGCTCTCCTCTACTGTAAAGGAATCCCAAAGTAGATCCTGACAGAGGTAATTAACCCAAAAGATTACAGTTAATAATAATATATATATATATAGGGATAGACGATAAAGTAAAAGAACCAAGTCTCTAGTTAATCTATCCTGAAACAAACAAAAAAAAACAAGAAAATGATATAACAGTATTTGCGAACCCGAAAAGACTGAAGTGAGTATAATGATTATACAAAATATGAAATATTCATTTCTCTTTCTTACAGTCTGTCAGTCTGTGGCAACAAGCAATCAGCAATCACACTTACCTACTACTCTTTAACACATCTGTGTACCTTTGACATATTTCAGGGTGGTGCTATCCAAGGGACCCCAGTTCCTCCAAGAATGATTAATTTTTCCTAATGGGGAACGTCCGCTTAAATAATGCTAATATTATGTGTCAAAAAGTTCACGTCAGGTAGGGCAGGTAAATATATATTTGCGATCAAAAGGTTCACCATGGGCAGCACACAGATGTCCGATATTTTAAGGAAAATGTCTGGTGGGTACACTGTTAGAAAACCAATAAGGATAAGCAAAGGATCTCCTATCTGTTTTTATCTCTCACTCGGGGGTTGGGTGCCGGTTATGGACCCAAGTATTCCTTTTTCTGGATAAATCCACTTGAGAAAAGAAAAAAAACTACGATAGTCAATATTCTGGAAACAATGTTTATATATATATATAGATATTTGGCCACCACAGGCGGATCAGATTTGCTGTGAACAATCTGGGTAATTTCTTGTCCAGTTCTGATTTTTATATTCTTTAAAATGTTTATATGTGGGGACTTTCTCTCTGTAAGAAAACCACAAGAGAACCGCACAGGTCCAAATCTAGGACCCAATAATATTTTAAGAATGTTTCTGGAGCTATTCAGACCGCTAGATCACAGGGTTGATCGCCTAGATGTAGAAAAAACAAACATTTTAACAATGATATCATTATTATATTCTACACTCGTTAGATAAGACCTCTAGATCACTCCGGTATTAAATTATATTTAAAACCCACAAAACTTTAGAAATTCACAAAATTACGCATGATGAATAAAAGTATATTTATCTCTAATTATCAGTCGCCTAGCGTATATTAGTTAATTTAAAGCGTCTCTTACTGGGGGAATAGCAAGAAATTAAATTTACTTATTACAGCTGGAACTATTTAATATGCTTATTTAATAAACACAGAAATCCCAGTGAAAACATTAACACGTTAAGGCACTCAAAATTCTAATATATATATGATTACCGCCACACAAGGAAAAATTGACCCTCTCCACGAATCTAAAAGGAATTATCTTTATATAAAACTCCAAGATTCGCGCTAGAAGATATCACCAATTCCTGGGGCAGACTGATCATGAATTTTCCAAAACTGCGCAAATATACTGAATCGCCCCGATGTCCCCAGGTCTGGCAAAACACACCTGGAACAAATTCAGTCCATTCTATTATCAGGTGTTTACAGAGGGTGCTGATCTCGGCTCTTGACATTGTAACCTGATCTCCGTGGGTCTGCCTCTCTGTGGGAATGTCAGTAAGAGATACCTCCGCGAGAGAAGACAACAAAAGGGCGAATGTCCAGATAACTTATGGCATACCAAACCAGCAATCGTGGGAATGACTCGAGTTGTTTAGATGTAATTAAAGAAAAGGGGGACTGAGGGATTAAAGAAAGAGAGGCCCGATTTTCATACGTCACAGTCGTCCTCTCTTAAAGACATGAAACCATTTCATGTTTCATTTATGACAATGGAGCTCTCTTGATCAGTAACTTGCAGGTGATTGTTGTTTTCGCTTTCCACCTCCTCTTCCATGCTCCAATTTCTACTCATAAAATCTGCTCCCACATTCTGTTTTCCGGGAATGTATTCCACTTTGAAAGAGTACACGCTTAGTAGCAAGGCCCAGCGCATGATCCTCGCGTTGAATTCCTTATTCGCCCCAAGAAAAGCTAAAGGAGCGTGGTCTGTTTGCACCGTGAATGTTACTCCATAAAGATATTCATGGTATTTCCTTATGCCATGAACTAGCGCTAGACACTCTCTTTCGACGGTGGAATAGTTACGTTCTGCAGCATTCAGTTTACGGCTGCCATATGCAACTGGAAATAACAGATTCGGATCGGTGTCATCTGCTTGGAGCAGTGTTGACCCGATGCCCTGACCCGAAGCGTCGACCCGCAATATAAAGGGTTTCTTGAGGTCAGGTAGTCTCAAAATGGGGTATTCAGACAATTGACCTTTTAAAGTGACGTAAGCTTGTTCGCACTTCGAATCCCAAATAACCTTGTCCGGGCGCCCTTTTTTTGTAAGGTCAGTAAGGGGTTCCGTTAGCCCGTTGAAATTCTTGATAAATTTCTGATAGTAAGCACACAGTGATAGAAAAGAACGGGTGTCTTTCTTCGTTCGGGGTCTTTTTGCTGCAACTATTTTCTCAATGTTCTTGGTAACTGGCCACATGCAGCCTTGAGAAATGGTATGTCCCAGGAAGTCTAGCTTTTGAAATCCGATGAGACATTTGCTAGGTCTGGCTGTGAGACCAGTTTCCTGTAGTCGCCTGAAGAGCATAGCAACCGTAGCAATATGTTCATCATAGTTTTCCAATGCAATTAGTATGTCATCCATGAAATTATGGATATGGGGACTTTGCAAGGGTTCTAAAAGCTTCCTCATCATTCTGGTGAAGACTCCTGGTGCGTTGTGCAATCCGAACGGCATTACGTTGAAAGTGTAGTGTCCTTCACTGGTGCTAAAAGCTAACAAAGGCTTAACTTCCTCCTTGACTGGTATTTGGTAGTAACCTTTACTCAAGTCAATCTTTGAGAAAATTCTTGCCTTGCTAAGCTTAGTGAACAGCTCAGAAGCGCTCTGTAGAGGTTTGGGCTGGAATTCCGTTACTGTGTTAAGTAAACGGTAATCTTTGCACAGCCGAACTTCCTTATTGGGCTTCTGTAACAGTACTACACTCGAACTATAAGGAGAGGTAGACTCACTGATAATTTCTGCTTGATGCAGCTTGTCTATCTCTCCGCGTAGTGCATCAGCTTTAGCGTACGGAATGGGGTAAACTCTGGTTCGAACAGGGGTTTCGTTGGTCAGTTTCATATCGAATTCTATGAGATTTGTTCGACCAGGTACATCCGTTAAGACTGCAGTGTACTGTTTCAGTAGCGCCCTGGTTTCTGTCTGTTGTGCTTCCGAGAGATTTTCGCCGAATTTGACATCTTTGAAAGATTCCGTTTGTTGCAATGGATACTCCATGCAACTATCGTCATCTTCCTCATTTTCCGTCGCTATGGCGACCGCCAGGAGATGTTCGGAGGACGGCACCGGTCTTTCCAAGTATTTCTTTAGCAGATTTACGTGGTAGACCTTCTCCTTTCCTTTAATAGAGATCTTGTAGTTAGTGCGGGAGATCTTTTTAAGGACGGTAAACGGCCCTTGCCATCCGATGCGAAGTTTGTTGTTTCCGGTTGGAAGTAGCAACAAAACTTTCTCCCCTGGTTGGAGTTCTCTCTCTTTCGCTGCTTTATTGTATCGTTGAGCGTGCTTTGCGCGTGCTTTCTTAAGGTTGGTTGTTGCTAGGTCCCATCCTAGTTGTAACCTTTCCTTGAGCTCTGATACATATTTGCTTGCTGAGACGACCGTCTCATCAGCCTTCTGGTCTGTCAGGGACCGAAGTAAGGCTTCTAGTGGCCCCTTAATAGGTCTGCCGAATAAAAGTGTAGCTGGTGGAAATCCCGTAGATGCCTGGGGAACCTCCCTGTAGGCGAATAAGGCTGCAGGAATGAAAAGGTCCCAATCTTCAGGTTTCTCTTGTTTCAGCTTACGTAACATCATGGTGAGGCTTCCATTAACACGTTCTACTAACCCACTTCCGGCCGGATTATAAGGGCTTGTGTAGATGTGCTGGTTTCTCAAGATCTTAACGATTTCCTCCATCAACAGGCTACGGTATGGGGATTTGTTATCCGTCAAAACTTGTTGAGGGAATCCCAACCGTGTAAATATCTGCACCAGGGCTTCTGCGACATGCTTGGAATCCGTGCATGTTAGCGGTATAGCTTCGGCCCACAAAGTGCATGTGTCGACCAAGGTCAGGATAAACCTGTGCCTTCTTTTAGTCCTTTCTAAGGGTCCTAAAATGTCGATTACAACCCGTTGAAATGGTGTCCCCACTATTGGCATTTGCCCCATGGGTACTGGGGGTGTCAAGTGCTTGGGTGCTACCCGTTGGCACTGGGCGCAGGATTTCACATACCTGATAATGTCAGAGTTCATTCCTGGCCACCAATAGTGGGTTTTTATTCGCTGAATAGTGGCGTTTTGTCCCATATGTCCGCTAAAGGGAAGAGAGTGCCCCATTTCTAAGATCTGGCTTCTGTACTGCTTCGGTACTAGGAGCTGGTTATGCCCTTGATCAGGTTTGCCCGTTCTGCGATACAGTACACCATCCTTAGAGAAGATGTCTCCGTTGTGTCTGGGGTCCTTAGCCATGGGCAGTTTCTTAAAGCAGGGCTCCAAGGTAGGGTCCTTTTGTTGCGCCTCTTTTAGTTCCATAGGTAACAAATTTGGCGCAGGCTCCCGTTCCTTCTGGGCTTGCCCTCTTGTGGTTACTGCTGCCACAATCGGCTCTTTCGGTCTCCCAATAAACACGTATCTACATCCAAGTATAACTGGGTAGATAGGATCATCCATAATGGCCGCTTTAATAACACCTTTGACAAAATCAGAGTGTATTTCCACTAGTGCGATGGGAAGCGTCCTGGGTGCGTCACTCTTGAAAACTCCACATAGTTTGACGGTGTCTTCTGTCTCTTGACCGGGTTTGACCAGGTGCCTTGCGACTATACAGTCAAAGGATAAACCCGTGTCAAAAAGACAAGATGTTGAAGTCCCATTCAAAATAACAGTTCCTCGCGTTGAGGGCCTCTCTCCCTCAGGTTGAGAATCACTGATATTGATTCTTCCTTGCGAGGCTGTTTGCAAGCATCCGATGCGATTTGGCCCGGTGTGCTTGCCCTGATCAGATGTCCCATGCGCAGGGGTTTTCCCTTTGTCACCCTGTCCTTTCTGGCCGCGCTGCCACGTAGGACGGTGGGATTGATCAGGATTGTTGTGGGTGGGATATCTGGTTTTGAAGAATTTCGATTTTTCCTGTGGAAGATGTTGGGGTACGGCTTCTCGTTGGTTATGGTGATGGGAAGAATGGGAAGACTGCTCTAGATTATTTTTTCGAGCAGGCTTATCTGTCGGTTTGCGTTTGGTGCTGGGAAGCTCGGCCATAGCATTTATGTACCGTTCAGACTTACTGAGAATGTTCAGCAAGGAATCTACGGGTTTCACTTGACAAAGTGGTTTTTATTTGTTCTATAAGAACGAACTCCTCAAGACCTTCGTAGGTGAGAGGGAGCTCGGAAAGCTCCATGAACTTTGTCAAATATCCCTTCAGCCGTGAAGAAAACTGCTGAAATGTTTCAGTGCTCTCCTTTGTGCTGTTTCTGAACATTTGTAGAAACTTACGAGCGTTCATTTCGAAACGCTCCAGTAAAGCCTTCTTTAGCATGTCGTAGTTGTCTTGACTGCTTCCCAGTTTCATGTAGACTTCATAAGCACTACCTTTCAAAGCCTGTGAAAGCTTTAGGCACCACCGGGAACTCTCTAACCCGTACAGATTTGCCATTCTCTCAAATTTTTCTAGAAACGAGTCAATTTTCTCATTGGGGCTTGGGAAGGGTTCCAGGGCGAAAGACATAGCTGTGAGTTGGGGAGAATGAGTGCTGGAGTGATCAGTTAACGATGAATGGGGAGATGACGGCTCTCCATTGCTGGAAGTAGAGGCAGCCCCACGACTTTGGACTTCTAGAGCCTTAAGCGCCAACTCATGCTGTCTCTCCTTCTCTCGTTCCTCGTATTGTCTCTCCTTCTCTCTTTCGTTTGCCCTGCGAGCTTCCATCTCTGCCTCAATTTTCTTCTGCTCTAATAGAGATTGACGCTCTTCCGCTTCTTTCCTATCCGCTTTATCTTCCTTCTCTCTAGCTTCTGCTACTTTCTGCTCTGCGTCATATCGGTCAAGTTCTGTGTTGACGAACGTGGTCACTTCCTCTCCTTGCAATCCTGTCTCCCTTGCTTCCTTTCTCAGCATAGTCCTAAGTTTTACACGCTCAGCCATGTTAGAGAACTGAATGCCACTCACCCGAGGAAAAAAGAAGGAAAGAAGGAGAAAACTATATCCTTAGCCGCTTACGAGAAAAACCAACAAAGATGTTATTCTTTACCCTGATATACCTCCTCCTGTTATCAGTTTACTAATCTATCGCTGTTATCTCTGGCACTTAGGCTCCTAATACAGACGACTTAATCCAAAAGTGGTAGATCAGATAACTATTACTAACGGTGGAGAAAAATATTTTTATTTAAAAAAACAATTTAAGGAGAAAGAAAAAAATTTCCTTAAAAAAAATTAAACTCCACCCCAAAACTCGCCCACTGAAGTCAGTTAAGAGAAGAGACGTTATTAACTTGACTAAAAAGTCAGAACAAGCCGTCCTTTGCTTAGCTCAACTCTGCTGCTTCAAAAAAAAAAACCCTAGTGATTGATAAACAATCACGCGAAATAGCGGTCTGTTACAAAATTACCAAATATCATATATTCAACAAAGATTATTATCAAAACTAGTTTCCCGTAACTATTGCTGGGAAAGAAACAAATCCTATATGTGTGTATGGTCAAACACCGAGTAACTAAGATCGTTGTCTAGGGGGTAATTATTTATTCCTTAAATCACAAGACAAACTCACAACACACTCTATCTAGATGAAACTTCTGATTCAGTATCAGACTTTAGACATTTATCTAGACTCAAACTTGGATCTTAATCCCGCGACGAGCCAACCATTTATGTCGTAGATTTTATTGAGATAGGTTGAAGATGTTTAAGGTCCCGTCTGAGCAGAGGTGATAATGGTAAACTATGTGAGAATAAGGGGTAAGAAATAGCTTTTTTTTCACAAGGGGGTGAGAGTGTAAGAGAAAGGACAGTCTCCGGATTGAGTAATTGCTCTAATCCCAGCCTGTCTCACGACAATATTTAACTAGACTCCCTTTCTCTCCTGGTACATATATGAGTTACACTCCACTTACATATACACAATTCTGTGGCATAATACGTACAGACGTGAACCAAGCTATGGATAACATATACTGGGCAGGGGTTTGACCAGCACGATAACTTAGGTTTATTATGTTTATTATCTTAAAGAAATCACATACAACAATATTATCTATCAGAAGGTATAGTTTACAGACATAAAAAATGCAAGAAAATGTATTAACCCAATAGGCTCTCCTCTACTGTAAAGGAATCCCAAAGTAGATCCTGACAGAGGTAATTAACCCAAAAGATTATAGTTAATAATAATATATATAGGGATAGATGATAAAGTAAAAGAACCAAGTCTCTAGTTAATCTATCCTGAAACAAAAAAAAACAAGAAAATGATATAACAGTATTTGCGAACCCGAAAAGACTGAAGTGAGTATAATGATTATACAAAATATGAAATATTCATTTCTCTTTCTTACAGTCTGTCAGTCTGTGGCAACAAGCAATCAGCAATCACACTTACCTACTACTCTTTAACACATCTGTGTATCTTTAACATATTTCAGGGTGATGCTATCCAAGGGACCCCAGTTCCTCCAAGAATGATTAATTTTTTCTAATGGGGAACGTCCGCTTAAATAATGCTAATATTATGTGTCAAAAAGTTCACGTCAGGTAGGGCAGGTAAATATATATTTGCGATCAAAAGGTTCACCATGGGCAGCACACGGATGTCCGATATTTTAAGGAAAATGTCTGGTGGGTACACTGTTAGAAAACCAATAAGGATAAGCAAAGGATCTCCTATCTGTTTTTATCTCTCACTCGGGGGTTAAATGCCGGTTATGGACCCAAGTATTCATTTTTCTGGATAAATCCACTTGAGAAAAGAAAAAAAAACTACGATAGTCAATATTCTGGAAACAATGTTTATATATATATATAGAGATATTTGGCCACCACAGGCGGATCAGATTTGCTGTGAACAATCTGGGTAATTTCTTGTCCAGTTCTGATTTTTATATTCTTTAAAATGTTTATATGTGGGGACTTTCTCTCTGTAAGAAAACCACAAGAGAACCGCACAGGTCCAAATCTAGGACCCAATAATATTTTAAGAATGTTTCTGGAGCTATTCAGACCGCTAGATCACAGGGTTGATCGCCTAGATGTAGAAAAAACAAACATTTTAACAATGATATCATTATTATATTCTACACTCGTTAGGTAAGACCTCTAGATCACTCCGGTATTAAATTATATTTAAAACCCACAAAACTTTAGAAATTCACAAAATTATGCATGATGAATAAAAGTATATTTATCTCTAATTATCAGTCGCCTAGCGTATATTAGTTAATTTAAAGCGTCTCTTACCGGGGGAATAGCAAGAAATTAAATTTACTTATTACAGCTGGAACTATTTAATATGCTTATTTAATAAACACAGAAATCCCAGTGAAAACATTAACACGTTAAGGCACTCAAAATTCTAATATATATATGATTACCGCCACACAAGGAAAAATTGACCCTCTCCACGAATCTAAAAGGAATTATCTTTATATAAAACTCCAAGATTCGCGCTAGAAGATATCACCAATTCCTGGGGCAGACTGATCATGAATTTTCCAAAACTGCGCAAATATACTGAATCGCCCCGATGTCCCCAGGTCTGGCAAAACACACCTGGAACAAATTCAGTCCATTCTATTATCAGGTGTTTACAGAGGGGGCTGATCTCGGCTCTTGACATTGTAACCTGATCTCCGTGGGTCTGCCTCTCTGTGGGAATGTCAGTAAGAGATACCTCCGCGAGAGAAGACAACAAAAGGGCGAATGTCCAGATAACTTATGGCATACCAAACCAGCAATCGTGGGAATGACTCGAGTTGTTTAGATGTAATTAAAGAAAGGGGGACTGAGGGATTAAAGAAAGAGAGGCCCGATTTTCATACGTCACAATAATCACTACTTCGTTAGCCGCCTAAGGGGAAAAATATAAAGATTTGAAATGCAGAATTCTTCATGGATGACAGTTTACATAGCCATTTGAAATATAAACTGGAGTGAGGCAGGAATGCCTCTTGCAAGTCACATTTTGTGTTCGTTGAACACCGAGGAGGTCTGCATGCAGCGTTGGCGTAATTATCAGTACTTTTTTTCAGGACAAGTGCCTTTCAGGATTTCATCATACTAACAGATAGATAACAATGGTCCTTTTTGGGGCTTTTCATTTATTAACGCTGAACGTGCTAGAAGTTTCAGGGCTTCATCATTCTAGCTGAGAGAAGCTAGAATTCATCATGAGGGCTTAGTATTTATCTTCACTGCACTTGAGTTGACAGATGTCACTAGTTGTTGAATGGTAGTTAGGCTGTAATAAAACCGACGGACTTCGGTTTAGGTCTGGGCTTCTTAACATTTTTTTGTGCCATGAACCCCTTTGATTGTCTGGTGGACGCGATAGACCCATGTAATTGGTCAATGAAGTCTGTGGACCCCTTCTTGGGAAAAGTATACATGAAAGTGTTACGCTTCTATTTGTACACAGCGGTACGTTCTCTAGGGAAGGCAGTGCTGTGCACAAAGGAAGTAGCACAAAAATGCACCACTATTGAAACCGCACCATTGAATTTAATAGTGACGTCAGCGTTAGTTAAAATATTACGTATGCACGTCTGCTTGAGAAAAGTAATGGTCTATTTGGCTTGTGTCCTTCGAGGTGTTCGGAAGCATGAGTGAGAGCTCCTTACAAAGTGTATATGTCCGCTGCATTATTCACAGATTCTTCGATGACTGTATTACAGTGTATGCCTGAGATGGGTGGCAAATAAAAGGAGAGTATGTTCATTCAATTAAATGACTATTTCGACGAGGTTGCAATGCAGTTTAATTCGTGGACAGTATGACCATTACTGATTGTCCGGTGAAGGCGATGGACCCATGTAATTGTTCGGTGAAGGCGATGGACCCATGTAATTGTCCAGTGAAGGCGATGGACCCATGTAATTGTTCGGTGAAGGCGATGGACCCATGTAATTGTTCGGTGAAGGCGATGGACCCATGTAATTGTCTGGTGAAGGCGATGGACCCATGTAATTGTTCAGTGAAGTCTGTGAACCCCTTCTTGGGAAAAAATGTACATGAAAGCATAATAATAACAAAAAAACTTTACATTTTAAATTTTAGGTTATGTTCACGTACCCCCTAGAATCCATGCATGGACCCGCAAGGGATCCTTAGACCTCAGGTTAAGAAACCCTGGTTTAGGTTGAAAGGAACCGGCCTCGCCACGAGAAGGCACAATCCTCAATAAGGGAAAAAGCGTCCCCTTATCGCTGTTTTTTTTTTTCTTCCTGACTTGAGATTAGATTATGAATATAACAACATCACCACCAGAAATGGAATTAAGTATAATCCGACACAGCAGGTGGGCGATCTGTATTTTGCCGGTGACCTTTTCCATGTATCCCATGACTGAAGCCAGATGCAGGACAGAATGAGAAAAGTTGATGAAATCTCAGACCTAAGGATCGTTTGTGTTTGGATATGCGCCCTAATATAACCGACTAGGTTGAACGGGACGCGCCTCGCAAAAACGAGGCAAAACTTTATTTTAAAAAAACTAAAAAAAAACTTGATGAAAGGTCACAGCAATAGGATCTGAAAATACACAGAGAGTGAAGACAGGGATCATGAGAATAAAGATAAAGGTAGTCGCATAGGGTATACTGCCGGAGGGGAGTGATGTGTTAGAAACCTCACTATACTAGGTCCAGCTTTGAGGGGTGGGGTGACCAGTTCCCTTTCTCGCTGCCTTTGCCTTCCCTGACGTAAGAGCAGAGTTAGAAACCCATTTACAGGTGGTAGACTGGAGCATGACGAGAATGCTTCAAGTGCTTTTGAAAAAACAAACACACCTGCAAGATGTACACTACGTAATATTTTATCGGCAACAAAGACAGAAGTAGAGGTACGGACAGTGACTTGAAAATGATGGTACAGAGGGCAAGAGAATGGCACAGGCAGAGGCGTCCCTAAAGTACTTGGCACCCGGAGCGAATCTTACCTTTGGCACCGCCCCCCTTCCCCCCCTTTTTCCGTAAAGAAACACACTAGTAAGTAACATTTTAACTGTAAGTACTATATTAATAAAGTCCGATGGCACCCCCTTCCTGGCTGCCACCCGGGGCGGACCGCCCCCCTCGCACCCCCTTAGTACAGCATAGGACAGGAGGGTTTGTTATGAACTTATTAAGGTCAAAGAGGCTGAAAGGTAATAAACGAACAATTGGGAATCGAAAGCGCTCAGATTTCGGTTGTTCGTCACTTCTTTGTGGTGTTCTCGATCGTTCTGTCTTGTCTGTGTTTATGTCTTTAGTGCTTTACTGGAGCGTAGCTGTGATTTACGGTAAATGAACAAGCACCTTCGTTAAGTGGAATTTTGTGTATCCAGCTCCTGTCTCCGACAAAACTATGTTGGAAGACGCATGTGTAAATTGGGTCCGCCGGAAGCGTTTATCGACTTCGTGCGCTTTAATTTTGGCTATTACTTTGTTTTTCGGTTTAGTTCACTTTATTTTGGCCACTAGTAAATGACTCTTCGTAACTTACATACTGTCACATTACTATCGTAACTTACATACTGTCACATTACTGTCGTAACTTACATACCGTCACAACTTACATACTGTCACATTACTGTCGTAACTTACACACTGTCACATTACTGTCGTAACTTACATACTGTCACATTACTGTCGTAACTTACATACTGTCACATTACTGTCGTAACTTACATACTGTCACATTACTGTCGTAACTTACATACTGTCACATTACTGTCGTAACTTACATACTGTCACATAGTGCACTCACTTGCTTTTCTCTTCTTTTTATTTCCTCATACTTGGTCACTCATTCCTCTCTTATTTCTATCAAATCAAACATTTTTCTACAATCAGAATTCCTGTCATTCTCCTAAAAGGTATAACTCTTGCTTTGTTCAATTTTTATGACCTGGCAAAGGTTCTCTCTGTTTCCGTCCTGGTGAACTTTTGAGCCACGTAAAGTCAACCATGAAAGCATTGTTACTGGTGCACCAGAGGTCAAATGACACATTTCTGGCATGACCGTCAGGAAACGGGTGAAATTAATAGGGCCTGAGAGAAGAGATAAAACGGTTCCCACCTCTGACTACAAATGTTGCTGGAAACAAACATGTAGCAGCAAATCGGGGTGTGCTGTTTTAACAGTTTGGCCAGGAAGAACAGTTTTGGCGCCATTCTTTCGCTCGCAGACTAGCTGCCTGGACATTATTGCTCCAAGCAATGCAGAAGGGCAAGGTCTATATAAAAACAACATTTGGTCCAGTTGAGTGAGTAAGTAGATCTAATATTGTTGATTTTATAACATGAAAAATATTCATATGTGTCGTAAATTTATTTTGAGAGAAAAGAGTCATAGAAATAGTGGTCCGGTTTAGAGTGGAAAATGATGATGGAAAGCTCAGTGATAGAAAATGTAGAGATTAAATAGTTGCTTCACAGCGTGCTGGAGGAGAGTAAAGACAGACTTATTTACGACAATTCGTCTCTCTCAATCTTCTCTTCCACTCTCCTGGTCAAACAATTATTTGCCAGTTTTCCAGTCACGCATCTGCGCGCACACCGATTTGGTGTTTTCAACCACACAGACGACGTAGATACAAACTATATTAAACGAATAGGGGAAAAGTTGGGCTTTGGGTACATCCAACACAGAACTAAATGAGTTTATGTGATTTTATTCACTTTAAACATCAATCACTAACAAATATCAGGTATTACATAAATTATCATAAGTACACAAATGCAAATAACAAATTTGGGAGGGGTGAAGAAGATTGGTATCGACTAAGCCCTTCCCGCTTATTAGACAAAGATAAACCCAGTCCAGAGATAGATAATATCAGGAACACGGGTACGTTAACCTAACAGTAAAGTTAATTACTCTGAAAAGAGGTGTTACCAAATTAGGTATAGGTGGTAGAAAGAAATCCTGTTCTTCCCAATTGTTCTTCCCTTTACTAAGCAAATGAAAAGGAGGGGGTTTTAAACATAGTTAACAAATTATCAACTATCCCACTTAAAGGAACAATGTAGGGTATACAGAAAAGATATATATTACCAGGTAAGCAAGTTAACAAAATGGTTACACAAAAGAATTAATTTCCTGTCATTCATACACTCTGTGCGGATCCACACTCATATACACCACACACTTACCGAGTTGCAGCATCAGTCACTCCATAAAAATATATAAAAACAGCAAGTATTCTCACTGGCATATGAACTGTCTAGTCCTTCGGTGTCCCGCCCCAGATGTTTGCGAGGTTTTTGCTGGTAACAAATATTCTCACTTATCGCAAGACTTGAAGACTAAGAGTTCTTGGTTTTTTTATTATATAAAAAAAGGAGTCTATGGGATGGCACTAACACAGTTCGGCACAGGGGTGAAAATGAAGTGGTCTCTTTTAATCCTCCGCTATGGTAAAATTCCTTCAATGCGTGATGATAGTTTTATTAAATCCAATTGAGGAAAAACTAGGCTCAGTCACAGTCAGGAAAATATGTACTCTCTCACAGTAAACAGTAAATATAATATCGCTACTGGCGATGATTACCTTCCAGTTTATCTTACAGGTTTGTAATGGTAATTTGATGATTGTTCTTTAAAATGTTCTTGGGTGGGCTTTATTTCATTTAATTCTGACAGCTAGGTCGCAAAAGGACCGCCACAAGATTATATTTAAAAGAAATGTTTCTTCAATATGACTGGAAGTTTATAGGATGATTTCTTTATTTCTTTCTTTATTTAGCTGGGACCGCAGGTTACGATCACTCTGTGTGAAAGAAAAAAGACATGTAACATACCGAAAAATCAAGCGCGATAAATTTCCCGTTAAGCCTATAATACACTCGAGTATTTAATTATGTATTTAATAAACACTGCGCGAATTCTAGTGGTTAAAAACACACATCTATAAAACTAGGACTTAACTGAATTTATTAATTATAAATTCCTTCGCGACTTTAAAAGTTAATTTAAGCATCTATTATCTTTTGAAATAATATAATAGATAGATCATTATATTTACAACTGGAACTATTGAGATGGTTTAATTTAATAGATTTAAATTAACACAAAATCCATTGAAATAGAATGACTGAACTAGACCACTGATCACTTTACACAATATATATTACCGCTTTGCACAGAATAGAAATCACTGCAAATATATATATAAAATCCCGGAGAAAATCTATAACGAGATTTCAATAAAGCTAGTGCTTCTGTAAAGGTCTGGCCAGCGAGTGATAAAATGTCTATTCTTCATGGTCTATTTATCTAAAATGGAATGTAAGTTGAGTGGGACATGATAAACTTGACAGCTTATTTGATCTCATGAACTTTTGGGGATCTGACCGCCAAATCAAGGGAAGAAGCCGCCCCCTGGTCTTCGTATCTCTGTTCGCTGCTGCCCGTTTCGGCTTTCCCCGTTCGCTCGGTTCTGCGATTGACACCGAGACGCGAAAAAATAGCGGCAAGCAACTGCGTCTCGTATCAGGGACCACTACTGTCTTTGATAACGCCGATAGTCTCCCCTGAAATCCCTCAGTCTGTCTCTTTGATCGTGGTCGCTGTATCTGTTTGATTCTGGCGACGCCCTTCACTGGCCAAGTTAATTAAAATAACTGCCTATGATTGTTCAAGAGATGTTAGTGGGCGTGATTTAATCTCTCCTTAAATCAATGCGATGACCAGAATGAACGATAGGTAAACTTTCCGCATATCAATCAGCAAACGTGTTTGCCCTCTGTGGAACAGTTGCATAGCTAATGAATCCACGTGAAAGAAGTCCCGTTTTACAAGAATTACAACAAAGTTCAGGGTCAGCCGAGTTCGTCCATCACAATCGTCCCCTCTTTTGAGACGTGAAAACGTGTTTTCATGTTTGATTTATGACGATGAAGCTGCCCTGATCGGTAACTTTTGGATGATTGGTATCTTCACCTTCCTCCTCTTCCTCTGTAGTCCAGTTTCTACTCAGGAAATCAGCCCCGACATTCTGTCTTCCCGGAATATATTCCACTTTGAAAGAATAAACGCTTAAAAGGAGGGCCCAACGCATGATCCTAGCGTTAAATTCTTTATTGGCACCAAGAAATGCTAACGGAGCGTGGTCTGTTTGCACCGTGAAAGATGTACCATAAAGAAACTCATGATGGCGTCTGATACCGTCAATCAGAGCAAGACATTCCCTTTCAACTACGCTGTAGTTCCGTTCTGCTTTATTTAATTTCCGACTGCCATAGGCAACTGGAAATAGCATGTTCAGGTCACTGTCATCGGCTTGAAGCAGTGTTGACCCGATGCCCTGACCTGACGCGTCGACTCTCAGTACAAAAGGTTTCTTGAGGTCAGGCAACCTCAAAATGGGGTATGCAGACAACTGTCCTTTCAAAGTGCTATACGCGTGTTCGCACTTTTGATCCCATATGACCTTATCAGGACAACCTTTCTTTGTGAGGTCAGTCAGAGGTGCCGTCAGTCCGTTGAAGTTCTGGATGTACTTCTGATAGTATGCACATAGCGATATGAAGGAACGTACGTCTTTCTTCGTTCGGGGTCTTTTTGCTGCCACTATTTTCTCCACGTTCTTCTTAATATAGGCCAACTGCATCCGTGAGAAATAGTGTGCCCCAGGAAGTCTAACTGTTCAAACCCGATGAGACATTTGCTAGGTCTGGCTGTGAGACCCGTTTCCTGTAGTCTCCTGAGGAGCATAGCAACCGTAGCAATATGTTCTTCATAGGTTTCCGATGCAATTAAGATGTCATCCATGAAATTATGGATATGGGGACTTTGCAAAGGTTCTAGAAGCTTCCTCATCATCCTGGTGAACACTCCTGGTGCGTTATGCAATCCGAACGGCATCACATTAAATGTGTAATGTCCTTCACTAGTGCTGAAAGCTAACAAAGGTTTAATTTCCTCCTTGACTGGTATCTGATAATAACCTTTACTGAGGTCAATCTTGGAGAAAATCTTTGCCTTGCTAAGCTTGGTGAACAACTCAGAAACAGTTTGGAGAGGTTCGGGCTGGATTTCCGTTACAGCGTTTAGCAACCTGTAATCAATGCACAGCCGAACTTCCTTATTGGGCTTCTGCAACAGCACTACGCTCGAGCTGTAAGGAGATGTAGACTCACTGATAATTCCTGCCTGACGCAGCTTGTCTATTTCTCCGCGAAGTGCATCCGCTTTAGCGTACGGTATGGGGTAAACTCTGGTTCGAACAGGGGTCTCGTTTGTTAATTTCATATCAAATTCGATGAGATTGGTTCGACCAGGTACATCCGTTAAGACTGCACTGTACTGTTTTAGTAGAGCCCTGGTTTCTGTTTGTTGTTCTGGTGAGAGATTGTCGCCGAACTTGACATCTTTAAAGGATTCTGTGGGTTGCAATGGATACTCCATGCAACCATCATCATCTTCCTCGTCTTCCGTTGCTATGGCGACGGCCAGGAGATGCTCGGAGGATGGCACCGGTCTTTCCAAATATTTCTTTAGCAGATTTATGTGGAAGACCTTCTCCTTTCCTTTGATGGAGATCTTGTAATTGGTACGTGAGATCTTTTTAAGGACGGTAAACGGTCCTTGCCATCCGATGCGAAGTTTATTGCTTCCGGTTGGAAGTAGCAATAGGACTTTCTCCCCTGGTTGTAGTTCTCTCTCTTTTGCAGCTTTGTTGTATCTTTTCGTAATTTTAGCGCGGGCTTTCTTAAGGTTGGTAGTAGCTAGATCCCATCCTAGCTTTAGCCTTTCCTTAAGCTCAGATACATACTTGCTTGCAGAGACGACTGTCTCGTCAGCCTTCTGGTCTGTCAGGGACCGAAGTAAGGCTTCTAGTGGCCCCTTAATAGGTCTGCCAAATAAAAGTGTAGCTGGCGCAAAACCCGTAGATGCTTGGGGTACCTCTCGGTAGGCGAATAAGGCAGCCGATATATATTGGTCCCAGTCTTCCGGTTTCTCCTGACCCAGCTTACGTAACATCATGGTGAGGGTACCGTTAAAACGTTCCACGAGCCCATTTCCGGCCGGATGGTAGGGACTTGTGTGGATATGTTTGGCCCTCAAGATCTTAAAGATCTCCTCCATTAACAGGCTACGGAATTGGGATCCATTGTCCGTCAAAACTTGTTGAGGGAATCCCAACCGTGTAAAAATTTGCACAAGGGCTTCTGCGACATGCTTGGAATTAGTGCATGGTAGCGGTACGGCTTCGGCCCACATAATGCAAGTGTCAACTAAGGTCAGGATGAACGTGTTCCTTCTTTTGGTCTTTTCCAGAGGACCAATAATCTCGACAGCAACCCGTTCAAATGGAGTCCCTACTATTGGCATTTGCCCCATAGGTACTGGGGGTGTCAAGTGCTTGGGTGCTACCCGTTGGCACTGGGTGCAGGATTTCACATACCTGACAATGTCAGAGTTCATTCCTGGCCACCAATAGTGGTTTTTTATTCGCTGAATAGTGGCGTTTTGTCCCATATGTCCGCGAAAGGGAAGAGAGTGCCCCATTTCTAAGATCTGGTTTCTGTACTGCGTCGGTACTAGGAGCTGGTTATTCCCCGTGTCCGGGTTGCCCGTTCTACGATACAATACGCCATCCTTAGAAAAGATGTCTCCGTTGTGTCTGGGGTCCTTAGCCATGGGCAGTTTTTTAAAGCAGGGCGCCAGAGTAGGGTCCTTTTGTTGCACCTCCTTCAGTTCATTCGGCAACAAGTTTAGCGCAGGCTCCCTCTCCTTCTTGGCTTGCCCTCTTGTGGTTACCGCTGCCACAATCGGCTCCTTATGTCTCGCAATGAACACATATCTACATCCCAGGATAACTGGGTAGATCGGATCATCCATTATGGCCGCTTTAATAACTCCTCTGACAAAATCAGAGTGTATTTCTACCAGTGCGATAGGAAGCGTCCTGGGTGCATCACTCCTGAAAACTCCACTAAGTTTGACGGTTTCCTCTGTCTCCTGACCGGGTTTGACTAGGTGCCTAGCGACAATACAATCAAAACTTAATCCAGTGTCAAAAAGACAAGTAGTAGAGGTACCGTTCAAAATTACAGTTCCTCGAGTTGAGGGTCGGTCTCCCTCAGGTTGAGAATCACTGACATTGACTCTACCTTTCGAGGCTGTATGCAAACATCCAATGCGGTTTGCACCGGTTTGTTTGCCCTGATCAGACGTTCCTGGTGTAGGGGTCTTCCCTTTTCCTTGACCTTGGTGGCCGCGCTGCCATGTAGGCTTGTTGGGTTGATCAGAATTGTTGTTGGGGGGGTATCGGGTTTTGTAGAATTTCGATTTTTCCTGGGGAGGTTTCTGGGTATTGTTATCTCGTTGGTTAAAATGTTGAGAGGAAGTGGAAGAATAGGATGACTGCTCTAGATTCTGTTTTCGAGATGGCTCATCTGTGGGTTTACGTTTAGTGCTGGGAAGTTCGGCCATTGCATTGCTATAGCGTTCGGCTTTATTGAGTATGTCTTCAAGCCTGACTGCCCCCTGTTCCGCCAAAAATCTACGTGTTTCATTCGACAAAGTGGATTTTATCTGCTCCACAAGAACAAGTTCGAGGAGTCCCTCATATGAAAGAGGTAGGTCAGATAATTCAATGCACTTTGTCAGATAACCCGTGAGACGTGAAGAGAACTGGGGAAATGTTTCCGTGCTCTCTTTTCGGCTGTTTCTGAACAACTGCAGAAACTTTCGGGCAGTCATCTCAAACTGCTGTAGTAAGGCCTTCTTCAACATGTCGTAATCATGTTGATTCGCTCCCAGCTTTGTGTACACGTCATAAGCATTGCCTTTCAGTGACATTGAGAGTTTAAGCGCCCAGCGGGTACTCTCTAACCCATAAAGATTCGCGAGTCTCTCGAATTTTTCTAGGTAGCTGTCAATTTTTTCGTTAGGGCTAGGAAAAGATTCTAAAGAAAACGACATAGCAGTTAATTGGGCAGATTGAGTACTGGAGAGGTCCATTGATTGAGACTGGGGCGAAGACGGCTCTCCGTTAGTCGAAGTAGAGGCGCCCCGACTCTCTAGAGCCTTAAGCGCCAGTTGATGCTGTCTTCCTTGTCTCTCTCTCTCTCTCTGCAAGTTTCCATCTCTGCTTCAATTTTCTTTTGTTCCAAAAGACGTTCTTCCGCTTCTTTCTTATCTGCCCTCTCCTGGGCTTCTCTCCTCTCTGTTCTTTCTTTCTCTTCCTTCCTCTCAGCTTCTGCTCTCTGTTGCTCCGCCTTCCTCTCAGCTTCGGCTCTCTGTTGCTCCGCGTCATATATTTCCAATTCCTGGTTAATAAACGCGTTTGCCACAACTGCCTGATCACCCGTTTGCCAGTCACTTCGATTACGGAAACAACAGCAAATGGGTTGATTTGCCGTTGCCCTAAAGACGCCACTAGGCGTGATGGGAAACAATGGCAAAGAAAACCTATCTGCTGTTGCCCTAAGACGCCACTAGGCGTAATGGCCACTGACTGCTTTGACGGTCTGTGGCTAAGGACGGAAGAAGAAGAAGAAACGCGTTTGCAGCTTCTGCATCTAATCCTGCCTCTTTCGCTTCCAGCCTCAAGATGGACCTCATCTTTATCCTCTCTGCCATTGTTAAAGAATAAGATGAAGTATGCCTAGAGAACTAGTAAGAAGCAACGCGAAAGGGAGGAACTCTGAACCGCTACGACAAAAAACACAAGTATAAATTTACCTGTGTTACCTCCTACCTGTACTGTGCAAACTTATCGCTGCTATTATCTGGCAATTAAGGCTCTAAACGCAAGCGACTATGCCACTAAATGGTAGGTTACACTGGAAAAGAATCTACTTTTACTAACAGTAGAGAAAAATTTATATTAAAACAATTTAAAAGGGAAAAAAAAAATTTTCCCCTAAATTTTTAATCTCTGACAACAAACTCCGTCCCTAAAGTCAATTATTGAGATGAGACGTTGTTAACTTAATTTTTAAAAATCAGAACAATCCGTCTTTAGCTAAGCTCAACTCTTTTTAACTTCAAAAACCTTAGTGACTGTAAAACAATCACGCAATCCCAGCAACTCTTATAAAGAAAGAAATATAATTATCTCCGCCAGAGGATAATTAAAATAGCAAATATTTTTGTTTATCTGTACTTTCTACTGCTGTGGAGAGAAAACAACCTGTAAATATGCTGTGTGGACAACCCAAATGCTTAAAGAACGTTTGTCTAGGGGTGTAATTATTTATTTATTTCCCTAATTCACAAAGACAGATCATTCACACTCTACCTAGTTAGACCCAGACTAAATCATACTCAAAATATCTTTAACCCGGCTATGCGATTGCCTCAAATGTAGCTCAAGATCCCAGAACCAGCCCACAAATATGTGTGCATCAAATGTATCTCAAAATTATCCCGGCGAGCCAGCCAAATATTGTCGTAAATTTATTTTGAGAGAAAAGAGTCTTAGAAATAGTGGTCCGGTTTAGAGTGGAAAATGATGATGGAAAGCTCAGTGATAGAAAATGTAGAGATTAAATAGTTGCTTCACAGCGTGCTGGAGGAGAGTAAAGACAGACTTATTTACGACAATTCGTCTCTCTCAATCTTCTCTTCCACTCTCCTGGTCAAACAATTATTTGCCAGTTTTCCAGTCACGCATCTGCGCGCACACCGATTTGGTGTTTTCAACCACACAGACGACGTAGATACAAACTATATTAAACGAATAGGGGAAAAGTTGGGCTTTGGGTACATCCAACACAGAACTGAATGAGTTTATGTGATTTTATTCACCTTAAACATCAATCACTAACAAATATCAGGTATTACATAAATTATCATAAGTACACAAATGCAAATAACAAATTTGGGAGGGGTGAAGAAGATTGGTATCGACTAAGCCCTTCCCGCTTATTAGACAAAGATAAACCCAGTCCAGAGATAGATAATATCAGGAACACGGGTACGTTAACCTAACAGTAAAGTTAATTACTCTGAAAAGAGGTGTTACCAAATTAGGTATAGGTGGTAGAAAGAAATCCTGTTCTTCCCAATTGTTCTTCCCTTTACTAAGCAAATGAAAAGGAGGGGGTTTTAAACATAGTTAACAAATTATCAACTATCCCACTTAAAGGAACAATGTAGGGTATACAGAAAAGATATATATTACCAGGTAAGCAAGTTAACAAAATGGTTACACAAAAGAATTAATTTCCTGTCATTCATACACTCTGTGCGGATCCACACTCATATACACCACACACTTACCGAGTTGCAGCATCAGTCACTCCATAAAAGTATATAAAAACAGCAAGTATTCTCACTGACATATGAACTGTCTAGTCCTTCGGTGTCCCACCCCAGATGTTTGCGAGGTTTTTGCTGGTAACAAATATTCTCACTTATCGCAAGACTTGAAGACTAAGAGTTCTTGGTTTTTTTATTATATAAAAAAAGGAGTCTATGGGATGGCACTAACACAGTTCGGCACAGGGGTGAAAATGAAGTGGTCTCTTTTAATCCTCCGCTATTTTAAAATTCCTTCAATGCGTGATGATAGTTCTATTAAATCCAATTGAGGAAAAACTAGGCTCAGTCACAGTCAGGAAAATATGTACTCTCTCACAGTAAACAGTAAATATAATATCGCTACTGGCGATGATTACCTTCCAGTTTATCTTACAGGTTTGTAATGGTAATTTGATGATTGTTCTTTACAATGTTTTTGGGTGGGCTTTATTTCATTTAATTCTGACAGCTAGGTCGCAAAAGGACCGCCACAAGATTATATTTAAAAGAAATGTTTCTTCAATATGACTGGAAGTTTATAGGATGATTTCTTTATTTCTTTCTTTATTTAGCTGGGACCGCAGGTTACGATCACTCTGTATGAAAGAAAAAAGACATGTAACATACCGAAAAATCAAGCGCGATAAATTTCCCGTTAAGCCTATAATACACTCGAGTATTTAATTATGTATTTAATAAACACTGCGCGAATTCTGTGGTTAAAAACACACATCTATAAAACTAGGACTTAACTGAATTTATTAATTATAAATTCCTTCGCGACTTTAAAAGTTAATTTAAGCATCTATTATCTTTTGAAATAATATAATAGATAGATCATTATATTTACAACTGGAACTATTGAGATGGTTTAATTTAATAGATTTAAATTAACACAAAATCCATTGAAATAGAATGACTGAACTAGACCACTGATCACTTTACACAATATATATTACCGCTTTGCACAGAATAGAAATCACTGCAAATATATATATAAAATCCCGGGGAAAATCTATAACGAGATTTCAATAAAGCTAGTGCTTCTGTAAAGGTCTGGCCAGCGAGTGATAAAATGTCTATTCTTCATGGTCTATTTATCTAAAATGGAATGTAAGTTGAGTGGGACATGATAAACGTGACAGCTTATTTGATCTCATGAACTTTTGGGGATCTGACCGCCAAATCAAGGGAAGAAGCCGTCCCCTGGTCTTCGTATCTCTGTTCGCTGCTGCCCGTTTCGGCTTTCCCCGTTCGCTCGGTTCTGCGATTGACACCGAGACGCGAAAATAGCGGCAAGCAACTGCGTCTCGTATCAGGGACCACTACTGTCTTTGATAACGCCGATAGTCTCCCCTGAAATCCCTCAGTCTGTCTCTTTGATCGTGGTCGCTGTATCTGTTTGATTCTGGCGACGCCTCCCACTGGCCAAGTTAATTAAAATAACTGCCTATGATTGTTCAAGAGATGTTAGTGGGCGTGATTTAATCTCACCTTAAATCAATGCGATGACCAGAATGAACGATAGGTAAACTTTCCGCATATCAATCAGCAAACGTGTTTGCCCTCTGTGGAACAGTTGCGTAGCTAATGAATCCACGTGAAAGAAGTCCCGTTTTACAAGAATTACAACAAAGTTCAGGGTCAGCCGAGTTCGTCCATCACAATATGCTTATCTATAGCATATTATTTCAGTTTCTTTTGTTAGATAAAGTTCTAAACGCACTTTCATCTTCATTGTAACAGTAATTAATGTTCCTTGATTCTCAAACCTTGGCAGCAATGACCCCAAATTGGTTTTACTGCTCTAAGGGCATAATTTAGACCAGCGGTTCTCAGACTTTTGATGACCACAGCCCCAAACTTCAAAGTTGGCGAAGCTAACAGCCCATAGGTTGGAAATCACTGTGGTAAACAAGCAGGCAGCCAGATTTAGTTTGAGATCCACCTTATATGCTTATACGTAAGTTAAGACAGGGTATTTCATAGATAATAGATAACATCTTGTTATTTGATTGTTTAATTAGATTTCTGATGGATGATTAGCATCCAGCAGATATGGGAAATGACTTCTCTGGCAAGACCACTATTTGAGCTTCAATTGTTTGTCAATCCAGTCCTACCAGGTTGTCGTATCAGGAGACCTACCAGAAGACCCTACCTGAATCGTGTCCAGGGTCTGTCCAGTAACTATAAGCAGTGTTCTGGAGGGCCGACTTAATCCATCCCAGTTGGTGATAAGTGCTGAGTCAAGACAGAGGAAGCAGCCCCCTACCACCCTCTGAAACCCTACTAGAATTACTTGCAGTACTGGTCATGAAGTGCTGGGACAGATTGAACCCGTTACGCAACAAGAGAATCATAAATCCAGCAGCAGAAGCACACTTAACACTGCAGCTACTTCCAATCTGAGATGAGTAGTTTAAGTACCCAGCAAAACCACCACAGAAAAGATCACATGATGACGATTTTATACTGACATTTCTCTGAAACATTTACCAAATTAGTTAACAAATCTTATAGTTTGTAAACTTTGAACATATTCAGTTGTGAGAATCTTATCATCATTTTAAAAATTTTACTTAACAGAGTCTGTTGTCATTTGTTTCTTGTAATATTGAATTGGGCTGTATATTTTGGTAAACAGATCTACACCCTGGGTGCTGCGCCGTAATGGAATTAACACTATTGGGTCGGAATATTTTGAAATGTGGGCTGGACACCAAATCTCTTTCTCAACTGTATGTAATCTACATAGTCCTTTGTAGGATTTCTGAGCAAGAATGTACCGTCTAGGAAATATCTCGTTTAGCTTCACCAGAATTCTCTTTGAATCAAGGTTTCTAGTGGACTAAATCCCGAGGAGAGATAGTTTATTCATCTTCCAGACGGAAATCGTATAATCTAGATATTATATTTTATTCTTTCATTCAATCAAGCGTTCTCCTCCAAAATTATCCCTCCACATATTGTAGTTGGTAACAGAACTAATAAGCAATAGTAGGAACAAGAAGCTGTGATGTGACTTAATCGCATTTACCAGTGGGTATAATACTTGAATAAGGTAACTGTAGCAGCAGTCAAGGGATGTTAAATTGATGACCCAGTATTTAGAAAAATAAACACATCAGGTCAGCACGAAAGAGGATCTTTTCCCGGCTATATATTCTGTGGGTATGTAATGTATAACACAATTTTGATAGACATTGACCTAGCCAATTTTGTATGATATTTAAAACAATGGAAATTAAGGTTGAAATAACTCTATTTACGTAAGAAGTTTAATGTGCAGATACAGACTGTTTTGTGTTTTGAGTAACACATTACAACCCACAACCAGGTTGTAATGTTGCACAGATTTTGTCTGTTTGAACGTTTGTTCCTATCTTCTCAGCATTACGCCGCATTGTCAAAAGGAAAATATATCCTCATCTCAGATACTGCCTTAGGGGAGTTAAGTGTTAGAGAATCCAATATACTAGGTCGGAGCTTAATAGTGGGGGGGGGGGGGGTGACCAAGTTGTGTACTCACTGTGTTTGCCTAACTCAAAAGCAGAGTCAGGTACCGATTTACAACTGGATCGACTGTAACGTAACACTACCGGTTCTCGAATCCGGTAAATTAAGCCGCATTGTCGTGAACAGACAAAAGTTTGTAAGGCGTGTACGTAATCTTCACGCACATGCTTTCACTTGGGTCTCTTGGCTCGCTGCCACATTATCTTTTATGTCCTGTTATATAATGTTACGGGCAGAAGCCGCATCTGTAATATTGATTGAGAGCTGGTCCATGAAGCTGGCACTGACTTTAGAGGTATCAGTAACGAAATCTCGTGGGGGCACATTGCCAGCTTTTGACCCGTTGAAAAAAGGAATTTAGAGGGAGGGGGAATTTTGGAGAGGAAATGGGATGGCATATTGGAGCTTTCAGCATACAAGTGTTCTGATAATAGTTCAGACTAATTAAATTATTGGTGGCCATGATGTTTCAGTCTTTCTTGTCTGTCGTCTGTTTCTTTCTGCCTCAGTCCAGATTTGCATGCCTGCCTGTGCATAGTTTTTTTTTTCCTTTTTTCAATTTTGCCCTTTTGTCGGCTGTGCCCAACCGATCATGGATGCCATGTTTTAATAAGTCTATGTATGTTTTGAAATTCACACATTATAATAGTTGCCCATCGAAAGCGAAGATGGCGACAGCTTCAGACTTGAGTTGTGACACATCTGTGCCGTGATCTCATGTGGCTAATTAGTCCTATTTTGGCCCTACAGGCCCTGCCACATACGGGGCACACATGGTTATAGTCGATAGTAGTGTTGCTGTGCATTCTGACCTTTCTTGCAGCACGCTTGCCTTCTGCCTTAACAGCTAAATTCTGTTCTGCAATGCGATCGCCTTGAGTAATGTTTGTCCGCCAGGTAGTGAGCACTATTGTATGATATACTCTTATCTTGGGGGCGGCACTAATTCCTTGTCGATCCCAGACATTTGCTCTTAGTCTTCCGAAAGCTGCACTTGCTTTTGCAATTCTGTTGTTGACCTCGGAGTCGATATTCGCATCTTTGGTAAGGGTACTGCCTAGATAAGTGAAGCTGTCCACCACTTGGAGACGTTGGTTCTTTACTGTGATATTTGGTTCACAGTAAGGTTTCCCAGGAGCAGGTTGCAACATTACTTCAGATTTCTTCGTATTGACGTTAAGACCAAAGTCATCACACGCTACAGAAAATCTCCTCATATTGTTCTGCATGTCCAGTTCTGTGCAGGTGTTAAGGGCACAGTCGTCCGCAAAGACGAGGTCAGAGATCATTGTTTCATTCACCTTCGTAAAGGACTGTAATCGTCTCAGATTGAACAGCTTCCAATCTGTCCTGTATCTGATGTGTACGCCGTCACTACTGCCATGCGTAACGTTAGACAGCATGGCCGCAAATATCATACTGAATAGTGTCGGGGCGAGCACACATCCCTGTTTGACACCGTTTGTGACGGGAAAGGGTTCAGAAGGTTCTCCATCATTCAATACGCGAGCCATCATACTTTCACGAAACTGGCGGACAATTGAGATGAACTTATCGGGACAGCCGAATTTCGCCATTATTTTCCATAGTCTGTCCCTATTGACAGTGTCAAAGGCCTTGGTCAAGTCAATAAATGTTGTGTATAGGTCATTGTACTGTTCCTGGCATTTCTCCTGAAGTTGGCGAGCGGCAAATATCATTTCGACTGTCCCGCGGCCTGCTCAGAAACCACACTGACTCTCTGGAAGTAAGTCCTGCGATTCGAGATGAACAGTCAAGCGATTGAGCAGGACTCGAGCCAGGATTTTGCACGCAATAGATAATAGGGAGATTCATCTATGGTTATCACATGATTGATGATTTCCCTTTCGCTTGTATATGTGAACGATGGTGGCATCTTTCAATTCCTTTGGTATCTGTTCTTCTTCCCAGACTGAGTGGAAAAGGTCTGATAGTCTCTGCAGCAGCATGCTGCCTCCAGCTTTATAAATCTCAGCAGGAATAGCATCTGATCCAGGGGCTTTGCCGCTGGACAGTAGACTGGCTGCTTTCTTGACCTCTTCCACGCTGGGTGGAAGGTCAAGTCTGACATTGACTGTAACTTGCGGTATGCTTGCAATGGCCTGGTCGTTGACGGTTGATGGATAATTTAAGTGTTGTGAGCAGCGTTCCAAAATTGCGTTTTATCAGTGAGCAATGCCTTGCTATCAGCATTTAGGACCGGTGATGATTGATTCGATTGAGGGCCATAAATTGCTTTCAGGGCATCATAAAAGCATAATTTGAGTCATTTCTGTCTGCGGGAGCCGCGCTAGCGTAGTGGTTACAACACCGCTCTGGCGACCGGGTGATTCAGGATCAAACCCGGGCGACGGCATTTGAGGATTTTTCGTCGACCGGGAATTGGACTGGATTAACTCGAGACCTGGCGAGGACATTTGAAGAAGTATCGTCGACCAGGGATTGGCGGCTCCTGAGCCGACCCAGCTCTAATGGGTACCTCCGAAATCGGCGAGTATCTGCCTGAATGGCGAGGGACACCTGTCTCTGTACAAGAAAAAAGGGATACTCACGTAAAATCAATGTCAGGTTAGACATTACTAATAACCTGAGATTTCGCCTCGAGTATTAGCGGGCGTTAAAAAAAAAAAAAAAATTCTGTCTGCATATCTCTGTATCTCGTCTGTTTTATTGCTGAGCCATGCATCATGCATCTTCCTGGGCTTATTCTGGACAACTCTGCGTATATTGGTAAAGGCTGCCTTTTTGGATGTTGAGGAAGGGTTGCTTTGATAGTCTCTGTGCAAGCGATATTTTTCAGCCAGCAGTGTTTTAATATTTTCATCATTCTCATCAAACCAGTCAGGGTTCTTGCGTGTTGTATATCCCAAGCTCTCAGAGGCTACAGAGTACACAATGTTCTTTAGAGTGGCCCATTTTTCCTCTATAGTAGTTTGACCGAGCTCAACTTCCCTCAGACGGCTGTCCAAGTCCCTTGAGAAGCTCTCTGCGGTTGCTTCGCTTTTAAGTTTTGTGACGTTGATCCTGTTCATGGGTTTCTGACTCTGGTGTCTTCGCTTGGGCTGTATGTTAAGGTTGAGTTTTGATACAATCAGCCTGTGGTCAGTCCAGCATTCGGCGCCACACATGGCCTTGGTCACTCTCACGTCATGTCTATCGCTCCTTCTCGTGATGACATAATCATTGAGATGCCACTGTTTGGAGCGGGGGTGCATCCATGTTGTTTTATTTCGAGTGGGTAGGCGAAACATGGTGTTCGTGATGGACAAATCATGTGTGGCACACAGGATGAGTAAAAAGAGCCCATTACTATTACATTTGCCTATGCCATGTTTTCCAAGTATTCCTTCTTCGGTTTTGTGGTCAGTGCCTACTCTGGCATTGAAGTCGCCGAGAATAATAAGTTTCTCAGATTTAGGAACTGATGAGATAATAAAGTTCGTCATAGAACTTTTCTTTTGTTTCCTCGGGGTTTGTCATTGTTGGGGCATATGCACTGATCAGTGTGGCACTTCTGTTGCTTCCTATAGTCCGTTCAGCAATTCGTGCCCACAGAAAGCGTCAATCTTCTCTAAAACTGTTTGTTGTATGGACATGAATTTTTGCATGCAGTCTTAGATTTTCCATGCAGTTAAGATTTTGCGATCATTACATCCACAGCTTTCGCGAAATTTGCAAAACGGCGATTTTCTTTGATCTTTTTGGAACATTTGCCTAATCTGCCCGCAACATTAATTCTTACAGTAAATCACAACATTTGTGCGACTAGACGGTTCAAAGGCGTGTCCTAAATGTGTGATTGGTTGTTCACGTGATTTTGATACGAGGAATGATGATCTGATAATGAACAATGATAGCAGTAAATCATCAGGAAGCTATGACGAATCGTAACTGTTTATGTGTTATTATAGATTGGCATATGCAATTAGTTTATCACAAACGAAGGAATGCGAACGACTTGCCTCATTCCGAATCGGACGACTCCAATAAGTTCACAACAGTTATTGGTTGGATAAACTGCAAGCCATCTCGCTGCCAGTAATCTTCTTCTTCCTGGAGCACGTGTTCTTCACATTTAGCCCAGTACTCTGTGTCTATTCGTGAAAGGGCCTCACGAGTCATGTCTTTAACATCGCACATTTTAAAAGTGGTGTTCTGGGCGGCCACTTGCCCTTTAACTCTAACCCAAACCAGCTCTATTGGGTTAAGGTGAGAATGATAAGGTGGGAGTCGAAGAGAAACATGACCCTGCTCTTGGATAATTTTATCAATCAGATACACTTTTGTCTTATTCCTCTATCTCACAAGCTGCAACAACTCTGGCTTTAAATAGCTGTTGTCAGCGAAGATGTTTTCATTCACAAGCCAACTCCTGATTTCGTCTTTCGTGCTTGCCGAAGTGGGAGCTTTATCCTCCTGCGCTACAACATTATGATAGGACGCATTATCCATTACCAGGCAAGACGGCCTATCTAGAGTCGAGTGGAGTGTATTCACTATCCAATCTCTAAAAATTTGCCCATTCATTTCACTGTGGTAGTCCCTACCATCTACAGACTTTTATTGAAAAATAAGCTCTGCATCACGGACAAGCCCATTCTGTCATTCTGTCTGCTGCCAGCATGTGCTAATATATTGCGTTGACCTTTGCTGCTGGGAATTTTCCTTCTATGGTCTCCGTCAACAGATTGCCATTCTTTCTCGTTCGTATGATGAGCATTAACCCTAGATTCGTCCAAACACACTATGTCATAGCCGTCTTGTCTTCTCTCACGAATCTGCCTAAGGTATTTGCTTCGAGCTGCAACCAGATGTGGTTTTTCACATAAAAAATTCCTTCCTCCAGACGTTTTTCTAAAAGTGATGCCGACACTTCTGACAAGTTGCCAAAGAGTTTTTTTGAGACGTTAATATCGCATTCTACTTGCAGCCGACTTTTCAGCATGCGGAGAGTAACAAGTTGATTGGCATTAAACATCTTCAAAATCAAACGTCTAATGACATCCTTGTCAAAATCATCAATTTTTTTCTTCCTTCCTTGCTTAACCGCAGCCTCTGTACAATCACCGTCCTGTTGTATCCAACGTCGAAAAGATCTTCTATCCATACCCAGGGCCTTTCGTGTTCTCCTACCTGGTTCTTGGATGTCGTGGTATAAACAACACATCTTAGCCTCTCTGCGAAAATGCCTGTACAATATAACAGTTACCTTCTTCAAAGTGATAAATTTGCATTTCAGATTCATTGCATAGTGGGACATGAAGGGTCATTAGGAGATTTGACAAGTTTACGTACGATATGAGATTTAATGGCAAATCCAACGCCAGCTTCACGCCGTTCCTTGCTGTCCCGGCCACTCCAATAAAATGTGTAGCCACCTCCAATTTCAGTAATCTGACCTTCTTCTGGTAGTCGCGTCTCACTTAGGGCTGCTATATCGACATTATAGCGCGCCAGTTCTTTGGCCACAAGTGCAGTCCGTCTTTCAGGTCTGTCGGCTGTCACGTAGGGTTTATATTCATTTAATTTCCTACATCTTCTTCCTATTCTTTCACCCGATTTCTCTCTTTTATTATCTCTGTATTTCCTTTTTCCTGTATATTTTTCATCCATTCGTTTTGATATTATTATTTTCATATAATTCGCAAACTTTACCTGTTTTCCTTTCTCTAAAACTGAGAATCGCGCTAGGACGATATTACGTAGATGTCAGGGCTGCAGGGCGTCAGAAGGCGTGATAAGTCGGTTCGCTGAACATAGGACGTAGCAAATCGTCTACATTCTCACCGAGCGCGCGAGCTTCTTCTCGGCATAAGTTCCGGTGAGGTGTGATACTTTACATCTGCACCGGTCAGTATCCAGACATTTGTCTGGAAAATCCCAAACTGACACGGCGCTCACTGTGGGCCACGGTCAGCTGTAGTGTGAAAACTGCCCTGCATTGGAGTCAGGCTGTCTGGGATTTGAAACTGACACGCGTACATCGTGGTCAGTAGGTGACAGTTACGACACGCGTTAAGCGGACGTAAATGTTGGGAGTAGGGGAGATAATTTCGCTTGGCGAAATAAGTTTGGGCCCTTTGTCTGATTTTTAAGATATTGGCCCGAGTTTGAAACTTTAATTTCATTCTCGCTCATAGACTCACAGTAGATAGGTTGCTCGTAAACAGAATAGCTGTTAGCGAAGATCTCAGTTTGTTTCGGCAATTTGTCGAACTTCTAGACTTCCAGAAATATTTTCAGCAATCTTATTCTTAAGTTGTGCGACTACCTGTAATTCTGTGGTTGAGGTAATTAATATGATAGATATATAGATTTTGTGAGTGTTAAAGTGTTAAATCGCTTAATTCATTTTAATCTATTTCTTTAGCGCAGAAGAGAAATAAAGTGGTAGGCTATTATATTTTCTAGGGAAGCATTCAGTGGAAAGCAGAATAAAATTAAATTTCTAGCTTATAACGGCAATTGTAGCTATTTATGAATTTAATTTAACTGCTAATACTCAGTCGAGTGTATTTTTCTAAACTAACGTATAAACTCTAGAATCGAGCCTCGTGAATGGTGACGGAATACGCACGTGTTCTTAATTCATGAGGATTGCTGATTTTTAAATATAACTTACGTCACGGGAAGTTTAAATGATAAGCAAAGCTCTCTGCTTGCAAGTTTAAATGTAAGTTATAACCAGTACAGATTCTGTTTATTATATTATATGTGTTATTTTTCCTCCACACAGTGAAAGTTTTGGGGTGACCCTAACTTTACCAGCACCTAGTAGTAGTTTCCATACTTGTGAAGAAATAGACAGTCCTTATTTTGAACCACGTGGGTTTCTTAAGTACCACTGGTCTAAACAGTGCATATGCAACCCGAGTTAGCCAGAAATACTATATCCCAATAACGGGTTTTCAAAGACTGTAATGATAAATACTGGACCTTGGAGCCAGATCTTAATTTCTTCTAGAAACTCTACGTAATTTTTCTGCCTGGTGGCGCGAAATACTTCTAGTATTAACTAACATTTCCCGACTATATATATATATATATATATATATATATATATATATAATATATATATATATATATATATATTATATTATATATATATATAATATATATATATATAATTCTTGTGGACAAATCTGTGGTGTGACTAAAGTGAATCCTATACTGAGGGAAGGCACCGACCCGACATTCATCATTTCTAGAAACCTACGCTATTGACACTGTGCTCTGCTAACTCCCGCGCCTGGAATAATTGTTAGGTGACTTAATCAGACATTTGAACAAATTTGCACACCCAAGTAGTCGTTCCCGGAGACTCCGAGTTAAATACGTCTTTTGGAACTGGGGACTTCTTGGCAGAGACTGCATTTTTTTTGAGTCTGTGTGAAGATCTAAAATCAGTGTGTTCCAAGAGGCAGCGAGCAAAGTCGTGAGTACATGAATGAGAGGCCATGGCGGAATGAATGAGTGTACGCTGGTTTGAGTGATATTTTCACTATTATATCTTTGACACCCTGTTGCTGTCCTAATATTTTTTTTCAATCTGCATAATTTGTTGCTAAGGCTAGAGTTCTTGTGTTTTTGTCTTAGGTTAAATCAGATTTTTTTTTTTTCAAACTCTGTGCATATAATTACGAGATAAAACGAAGGAAACTCTTAGACTCAAACCCTATGTATCTGTGACTCGGGCGCCATCATCTGTTCTCTTAACGGGGCCGGGCTAAACCTAGAGTTAACACTATAACGGGGCTATCATCCTTGCAACATTTCCTTGAATTTTTATGACTATGTGTATATGTATTTTCCTTGATGTACTTTCTTTGATGTTGTGAGCCGATTTTTCCTGATATTAAAATCGCTCTTGAACTTAATAATCGTGTTTGGTCAGCTCGTTCTAGATATATATATATATATCATTGTTATAGTTTTCCCACGTCTGTGTGTTTACCTGTCGTCACGTGTATGTGCGTGCCTGTGAGTGATAGAAATATACGTAATATGTATATTGGTGTAGTCTGTCTGACGCTGTAACAACTGTTGTAGAAGATAGGTGAGAGAGAGAAGAATTCTTTTCGCTTTCAGAGACAGCCACTATATCAAAATCTATCATCTCACGTGTGTGGAAATTCTATTACCTTTCACTAACTCTCACTGAGTCTATCACCTATTCAAACCTATTCAGAAGGGACCAAACCTAGTCTTAATTCTCCTATCGAAAATCTACGACAAATGGGTTCTCGTCCGACGGATTTTTGAACTTAGAATAGGAAGACGAGTACGACAAATGTGGACTCGTCTATCTGGATTTTGAACTTAAGATTCTGTATTCTGATATAGAGTAAGAGTGTGATGTCTTGTGACTGTGTATCTTTTAAAAAAAAAAATATTACCCCCTAGACTAGCGATCTGTTTACGGGCGTGCTGACCACACAAACTAATAAGTTTTTTTTTTTCCACAGCATCTTTGAATAATATACATTTTGGTTACAGGTTGATTTTGTCGGGATATATGTTAACTGCTGATTGTAATACTAAATGCTGGTAAAGTGGTGAGTGTATAACATTCACTGGGTACTGAGGCAGAACGGCGTTTGAACTAAGTTAAGGAGTGTGTTTCGGACTTTTTGTCCAGATTAATTCCCTCCCTTACCCGATCTGACTTCAGGGGCGAACTTATAGTGGATTTTTAAAAATTAAGGGATTATTTTTCTCTTTAATTTTTGCAATATTATTTTGCTTTTCCACTGTAGCAACTTATTTTTCAGAAGTAATCTTAACTACCATTTAGTTGGCGTAGTCGTGTTTTGCATTAAGTGCTTTATTGCCGATAATAGCAGCGATAGTTAGATTTTATTTTGGAGGAGGTATCCCAGGGTTAAATATATCATCTTTTGATTTTTTTGGTAATTTTTTTCTCGTAAGTGGTAGGAGTCAGTGTATCCTTTTTCCTATTTTCTTTCTCCACTAGTCTCAGTCACTGACATAATATGGCCGAGAGGGCAAAACTTAGACAACTCCTCAGGGACGAAGCGAGAGAGGAGGGACTGGAAGGAGAGGAAGCGAAAGCTTTTGTCAGGGACGAACTTGAGAGATATGATGCGGAGAGGAAAGCAGAAGAAGCTAGGAGGAAAGAAGCAGAAGACCGGCTATTACAGCAGAAGAAGATTGAGGAGGAAATGGAAATTCGCAGGATGCAGCATGACGAAAGAGAGAAGGAGAAGGAGAGACAGCACGAGAAGGAGAGGGAGGAGAGACAGCAGGAGAAGGAGAGGGAGGAGAGACAGCTTGAGGAAAAAGAGAAACAGAGACAGCACGAGTTGGCTCTTAAAACTCTAGAATTCCAAAGTCGTGGTGCTGCCTCTACCTCCAGCAATGGAGAGTCTTCTCCTCATTCTTCCTTAACTGACCCTGCTAACACTCAATCTCTTCAACTAAATGCTATGTCTTTCACTCTTGAGTCTTTCCCTTGTCCAAATGAGAAGATTGACACATGGTTAGAAAAATTTGAGAAAATTGCAACTCTGTACGGGTTAGAGAGGTCGCGTTGGAATATGAAACTTTCCCAGGCCCTAAAAGGTTCTGCTTATGATGTTTATTCTAAGCTGGAAAGTAGCCAACAAGACGACTACGATGTGTTGAAGAAAGCGTTACTGGAGCGCTTTGAAATGAACGCTCGCAAGTTTTTGCAACTGTTTCGCAACAGCCGGAAAGAGAATTCTGAAACTTTTCACCAGTTCTCATCTCGTCTTAAGGGATATCTAACAAAGTGCCTTGAGCTTTCGCAGCTCCCCTCTACCTATGAAGGTCTTGAGGAACTTGTTCTAACTGAACAAATAAAGAACACTTTGTCTGCTGATACCCGGAGATTTCTCGCTGAGCAGGGGGCAGAAAAACTTGAAGACATTTTGGAAAAGTCTGAGCGTTATCACAATGCGCTGGCTGAACTACCGGCCACAAAGCGGAAACCGACAGAGGAGCATTTTCGAAAACATAACCTAGAGCAATCTTCTCAGGCTTCTAACCAAAATAACCACAGAGAAACTGGACCTCAAAACCCCCCTCCTGAAAAATCCAAGTTCTACAAGAACAAGTACCCCAACCACCCCAAACAGTCTGATCAACCCGACCGCCCTACATGGCAGCGTAGCCAGAAAGGTCAAGGTGGCAAAGGGAGAACCCCTGAGCACGGGACATATGATCAGACCGAGCACACCGAGCCGAAACGCATCGGATGCTTATTGACAGTCTCGCAAGGCGGAATTATTGACAGTGATTCCCAACCTGTTGGGGATAGACCCTCAACGCGAGGTACTGTTACTTTGAACGGTTCTCAAACTTCTTGCTTATTTGACACGGGGCTTTCTTACGATTGCATTGTTGCCAGAAACCTGGTTAAACCCGGTCAAGAGACAGGAGAGACCGTCAAACTTTGTGGAGTTCGTAAGAGTGATGCACCTACAGCGCTTCCCATCGCATTGGTGGAGATACACTCTGACTTTGTCAGAGGTGTGATCAAAGCGGCTGTTATGGATGATCCCATCTACCCAGTCATACTTGGCGGGAGATACGTGTGTATTGGGAAACCGGAAGAGCCGATTGTGGCAGCAGTAACTATAAGAGGGCAAACCAAGAAGGAACGGGAGCCTGCGCCTAATTTGTTACCTATGGAACTTAAAGAAGCGCAATACAAGGACCCTACCTTGGCACCCTGCTTTAGGAAACTGCCCATGGCGAAGGAACCCAAACAGCACGGGGACATTTTTTCTGAGGATGGCGTACTTTATCGGAGAACGGGCAAGCCTGACCAAGGTTACAACCAGCTCCTAGTACCGAAACAGTACAGAAGCCAAATCCTAGAAATGGGGCACTCTCTTCCCTTTAGCGGACATATGGGACAGAACGCCACAAACCAACGTATAACCACTCATTATTGGTGGCCAGGAGTAAATACTGATATTATCAGGTACGTCAAATCCTGTGCCCAGTGCCAACGTGTACCACCCAAGCAACGAGCACCCCCAGTCCACATGGGTGAAATGCCAATAATGGGAACACCATTCGAACGGGTTGTGATCGACATTTTAGGGCCTTTCGAAAGGACTAAAAGAAGGAACAGGTTCATCCTGACCTTAGTCGATACATGCACTTTATGGGCAGAAGCTATCCCGCTAACATGCGCAGATGCCAAGCATGTCGCAGAAGCCCTCGTGCAGATTTTCACTCGGTTGGGATTCCCTCAGCAAGTGTTGACGGATAATGGATCTCCATACCGAAACCTGTTGATGGATGAGATCGTTAAGATCTTGAGGACCCAGCACATCCACACTAAGCCATATACTCCGGCCGGAAATGGGCTCGTGGAACGTGCTAATGGAAACCTCACCATGATGCTAAGTAAGCTGGCACAAGTGAAACCTGAAGATTGGGATCTCTGTATTCCTGCAGCATTATTTGGCTACAGAGAATCTCCTCATACTTCCACAGGATTTCCGCCAGCTACACTCTTATTCGGCAGACCCATTAAGGGCCCGCTTGAAGCCTTACTTCAGTCTCTGACAGACGAGAAGGCTGATGAGACAGTTGTCTCAGCCAGTAAATATGTGTCGGTTTTAAAGGAACGGTTGAAACTAGGGTGGGACCTAGCAACGACTAACTTTAAGCGAGCACGCACCAAGCACGCTAACCGATACAGGAAAGTCGCGGAAGAGAGAGAACTGGAAGCAGGAGAGAAAGTTTTGGTGTTGCTCCCTACCGAGAACAACCAACTGAAGATCGGATGGCAAGGGCCGTTTACCGTCCTGAAAAAGATTTCTAAGGCTAACTACCAGATCTCTATTGAAGGAAAGGAGAAGGTTTTCCATTTAAATCTCTTAAAGAGATACTTGGAAAAACCAGTGCCAACCTCCGACCATCTCCTGACGATCGCCAAAACTGACGAAGATGACGATAGTGGCAGGGATATTCCACCGCTATCACAGGAAATCTTTCAAAAATGTCAGAAGCGGCGACGCTCTTTCAAGCGCGCATATGAGACATTCCAGGGGAAGGAAACTTTGAGGAGTGGACTTGAGTAGGAATTGGACAGAGATGGAGGGGGAAGAGGAGAGGGAAGAAGACAGACACCCCGAAGCTACGGTTATAGGAAATTAAACTCCATAACGTAGACATGGAGTGCTTCCATATCTTAAAGGGGGGAGGCTCTGTCACGTAGGGTTTATATTCATTTAATTTCCTACATCTTCTTCCTATTCTTTCACCCGATTTCTCTCTTTTATTATCTCTGTATTTCCTTTTTCCTGTATATTTTTCATCCATTCGTTTTGATATTATTATTTTCATATAATTCGCAAACTTTACCTGTTTTCCTTTCTCTAAAACTGAGAATCGCGCTAGGACGATATTACGTAGATGTCAGGGCTGCAGGGCGTCAGAAGGCGTGATAAGTCGGTTCGCTGAACATAGGACGTAGCAAATCGTCTACATTCTCACCGAGCGCGCGAGCTTCTTCTCGGCATAAGTCCCGGTGAGGTGTGATACTTTACATCTGCACCGGTCAGTATCCAGACATTTGTCTGGAAAATCCCAAACTGACACGGCGCTCACTGTGGGCCACGGTCAGCTGTAGTGTGAAAACTGCCCTGCATTGGAGTCAGGCTGTCTGGGATTTGAAACTGACACGCGTACATCGTGGTCAGTAGGTGACAGTTACGACACGCGTTAAGCGGACGTAAATGTTGGGAGTAGGGGAGATAATTTCGCTTGGCGAAATAAGTTTGGGCCCTTTGTCTGATTTTAAGATATTTGGCCCGAGTTTGAAACTTTAATTTCATTCTCGCTCATAGACTCACAGTAGATAGGTTGCTCGTAAACAGAATAGCTGTTAGCGAAGATCTCAGTTTGTTTCGGCAATTTGTCGAACTTCTAGACTTCCAGAAATATTTTCAGCAATCTTATTCTTAAGTTGTGCGACTACCTGTAATTCTGTGGTTGAGGTAATTAATATGATAGATATATAGATTTTGTGAGTGTTAAAGTGTTAAATCGCTTAATTCATTTTAATCTATTTCTTTAGCGCAGAAGAGAAATAAAGTGGTAGGCTATTATATTTTCTAGGGAAGCATTCAGTGGAAAGCAGAATAAAATTAAATTTCTAGCTTATAACGGCAATTGTAGCTATTTATGAATTTAATTTAACTGCTAATACTCAGTCGAGTGTATTTTTCTAAACTAACGTATAAACTCTAGAATCGAGCCTCGTGAATGGTGACGGAATACGCACGTGTTCTTAATTCATGAGGATTGCTGATTTTTAAATATAACTTACGTCACGGGAAGTTTAAATGATAAGCAAAGCTCTCTGCTTGCAAGTTTAAATGTAAGTTATAACCAGTACAGATTCTGTTTATTATATTATATGTGTTATTTTTCCTCCACACAGTGAAAGTTTTGGGGTGACCCTAACTTTACCAGCACCTAGTAGTAGTTTCCATACTTGTGAAGAAATAGACAGTCCTTATTTTGAACCACGTGGGTTTCTTAAGTACCACTGGTCTAAACAGTGCATATGCAACCCGAGTTAGCCAGAAATACTATATCCCAATAACGGGTTTTCAAAGACTGTAATGATAAATACTGGACCTTGGAGCCAGATCTTAATTTCTTCTAGAAACTCTACGTAATTTTTCTGCCTGGTGGCGCGAAATACTTCTAGTATTAACTAACATTTCCCGACTATATATATATATATATTCTTGTGGACAAATCTGTGGTGTGACTAAAGTGAATCCTATACTGAGGGAAGGCACCGACCCGACATTCATCATTTCTAGAAACCTACGCTATTGACACTGTGCTCTGCTAACTCCCGCGCCTGGAATAATTGTTAGGTGACTTAATCAGACATTTGAACAAATTTGCACACCCAAGTAGTCGTTCCCGGAGACTCCGAGTTAAATACGTCTTTTGGAACTGGGGACTTCTTGGCAGAAGACTGCATTTTTTTGAGTCTGTGTGAAGATCTAAAAATCAGTGTGTTCCAAGAGGCAGCGAGCAAAGTCGTGAGTACATGAATGAGAGGCCATGGCGGAATGAATGAGTGTACGCTGGTTTGAGTGATATTTTCACTATTATATCTTTGACACCCTGTTGCTGTCCTAATATTTTTTTTCAATCTGCATAATTTGTTGCTAAGGCTAGAGTTCTTGTGTTTTTGTCTTAGGTTAAATCAGATTTTTTTTTTTTCAAACTCTGTGCATATAATTACGAGATAAAACGAAGGAAACTCTTAGACTCAAACCCTATGTATCTGTGACTCGGGCGCCATCATCTGTTCTCTTAACGGGGCCGGGCTAAACCTAGAGTTAACACTATAACGGGGCTATCATCCTTGCAACATTTCCTTGAATTTTTATGAATATGTGTATATGTATTTTCCTTGATGTACTTTCTTTGATGTTGTGAGCCGATTTTTCCTGATATTAAAATCGCTCTTGAACTTAATAATCGTGTTTGGTCAGCTCGTTCTAGATATATATATATATATATATCATTGTTATAGTTTTCCCACGTCTGTGTGTTTACCTGTCGTCACGTGTATGTGCGTGCCTGTGAGTGATAGAAATATACGTAATATGTATATTGGTGTAGTCTGTCTGACGCTGTAACAACTGTTGTAGAAGATAGGTGAGAGAGAGAAGAATTCTTTTCGCTTTCAGAGACAGCCACTATATCAAAATCTATCATCTCACGTGTGTGGAAATTCTATTACCTTTCACTAACTCTCACTGAGTCTATCACCTATTCAAACCTATTCAGAAGGGACCAAACCTAGTCTTAATTCTCCTATCGAAAATCTACGACATCGGCCAGGATATTATCGAGTAGTGTTCGCACGTTCCACGTGCCGAATGTAAGCACCTTCATTTTTTTCTTATTTTTTGTTCGAACGCATGATTGGGATACCCTCCAGCCGCGTCAAGCTGGTCAGAGTAGGTTGAAGCAGGCTATGTTCAGGGTACCTTTTCTAGCCCCTTCCTCATGCCATGGAGGTGAGCAGAGTGATCTTAAAGAGGGCTGCTCAGTCGCTCAGGGGGCTGCCGGATCTCGCCGCTGCTTCAAAGTTCCAGCGAGAAACGACCCTATGGCCTGAGCCGCCTGTGTGCAGGATTGTGGCTGTAGCTTGAGTGTATCCACACTTTCTGGTTCGCCACTCCCCCATCGCCACAGGTCTTTGAGTGTAGTGTCTGTATGTTTGTCTGAAGCTGTGACTTGCGCTGTAATTGGATTTAAGTGAGGAAGAGTTGCGCTAATCGTCATCCTCACTCTCTCCTCCTGAATTATCTGGTCCAGTGGCAAGCTATTATCGAGACGACTGGAGACAACACAGGATGCAGTGGATGACCAGGGCGGTCTAAGTGTCTCGCCATGCTCTTTGCGTTGCACTCCGCGCTGCTGGTAGTTGCCTTCATATCCGTTGAGCCAGCTGGTGGCTTCGTCCGCATAGTCCGCCAAATCCAGTCTTCACATGCTAGGTAGACAAGCCCTGTTTTTCACCGAGGGTTATGCCCCTCGGCTACCCTCACCTGGTTTAGCCCGCCAGTCGAGGCGGTGTGCCGGGTTGTGGCCGCTGTGCATGCACCAGCTACTTGGAGCCACAGGGGAGAGCTGAGAGGTAGGTGGGGACCAATTGTGTATGGAGAGGTCAGGGAGGGGTAGTAACACACATTATAGGCCAGAGATGTTTGTTGTGGTTGTGTGTGGAAAAATTGGTAACAGACAAGTTCACGTGTGTCTCTTTTTTCGTCTCTGTATTTCCTTTCTGTCCTTGTATTTCGTATGTCTTATGGTAACAGACAAAATGGTTTGCCTGACAGTTCAAAATTATATAAGTGATCTCAAATTTACGCGAGTTTGAAACAGTGTGGGTAAAGAAGAAAATACGAAGAATACGTGTGCTGTTACAGTTAATAATTTCACATTTTTATTTATGTTTATTGTGTTGTATGTCCGTTTTCCTTTGCTTTTTAAAACAATGAAAACTTTTATTAGTTCTTATGTTAATTTACTTTGCAGAAGCATCACCCTGATTGTAACGTACCGATTTTGTGTGAAGAAAGCAATATCATTTTACGCGAATTTTAAATTATGCACGCCTCCGGAACTTAACCCTCGCGCAAATTGCGAATCGTACTGTACTCATGGAAAACAAAGAGTTGTGAAACAAACATTTCACCTGTTGTTCAAGCTGACGACAGTATTTCTACGAAACGCCAATCATAATATTTTCTTGTCAGCCTTAAAACTAATATAAATGTCAGTGCATCGTTTAGCTATTTGCTGTTAAGCCTCAAAAAGAAGGGGGTAAAAGCACTGTAAAACCAATTATAGACTTATGACGGACTAATATGGGAAGTGGGTGATCCGTTAATGCCGATTATCCGGTATTTCCGAATTATATATAGCCACGAAAGTCGGCAGGACAGTAATGAAGCATGAGGAGCTCAGTATACTATTACCACCACGCGAGGAAGTCAGCAAAGAATGCGCTCGCGTCCGTGTCCGCCACCTAGCCGCTTCGCTAATGAACAGTCATGATAGTTGATTTTACCTATTCCCATTTCGGACCAAACGTTCGGCACCAGCAGATTTCTTTCATCATTTCCGAAATCCGTGCATAAGAAGACCGTTTTAGGAGGTTTTACAATATATACAAACTGTGTATGGGACAAAGTAACAAAAATAACAAAAGAAATGGCATAGAAGACGAGGAGAAGCCAGATGAAAATGACGTTGCTGAACACACGAGAAGTATTTAATCACTTTTTGTAAAGCAAGACCATGTGTTTGCGCTGAAGACAAACATGCTGTAAAAAAACGGCAATGTGGAAGACGGTCCTCGTGTACATAAATGTATGTGTACATGTGGGATTGGAAACGTGTGCCTTACGGAGTCTGTAGTGATTGGGAATGCAAACGTACTTGCCAATCGAACTGACCACCAGCGCTGCGGTAGCGTCACTGTGGTTTGTCTTCATTGTGGTCCCACGCAGACGAGTCGTAGGTAAACAAGAAAATCCTGTTACTGGTATCTGAGTTGACATTTTATCTCCAGTGATGAACTGGCCTGCTCAGATTCCTGTCCTAAAACCTGGTTCCTTCTTTGGGGTTTCTGTTGTGTTCTGAATTTTGTTTTGCACTGAAAAAAAATATACTTTCGAACGATTGGTCCATATTGCCCAGTGTAGTTCCCAGGGGTCTCTTAACTCTTTGACTCCACAATTACGAGGCGTGTTCAAATGAAACCCGTCCCAGTGGCTTTATAACAAATATATGTACGGTACATCAGCAGTAGTAGTAGAATTAAATACAGCAATTGTTATGAAGCAAGTACTCACTGGGGTTCTTTAGAAATAGTCACCATAGTCATTCAGACACGCATCCCACTGCTTGGGTAGACGGCGGATGCCGTCCGAGAAAAATGACTTTGGTTGCTTATTGAACCATTTGGTCACCGAGGCCCTGACGTCTGCATCGGAGTCGATCGTTGTCCCTTTAGAGATTTTTTTAAGGTTCCGAACAAATGAAAGTCACATGGTGACAGATCGGGGCTGTAGGCTGGGTGTGGCAGAACTTCCCACTTTTCCTTGCTAACGCTTCCTGCACAATGTTTGCAACATGTGGACGAGCATTGTCGTGCAACAGAATCACACCACGCGAAAGCATGCCGGGTCGTTTATTCTTGATGGCTGTATGCAGGTTGTCTAGTGTGTCTTTGTAGCGGATGGCATTGATGTTCAAGCCAGGCTCTTTAAAGTCAACCAATAGAAGCCCTTCAAGCATAACCTTACCGGCGGAAATCTGTGACTTGAATTTTTTGGGTTTTGGTGATCCGGGATGTTTCCATTGCATGCTCGCTGTTTTGCTGCACGGCTCAAAGTGGTGGCACCAAGACTCATCGCCTGCCACTATGCGCAACAGAAATGCATCACACTCCTCTTCGTAACGCAGCAGGTGGTTCAAACTCCACCCCATGCGTTCTTCCTTATGGCGATGGCTTCTTCTGTCGCAACAATATGCACCTGACCTGGCCGCGGAAGATCTTTCGTTAACTGACGTCCTTCTCGAAACATTCGTGCCCAGTCTTTCACTGTAGTCTTAGACACACTTTTGTCACCATACACTGCTTTCATTCGGCGATGAATGTCGGCTGGTCGACATCCTTCGGCTGTTAGGAACTGGATCACCGCTCGCTGATCGACCTTGGACGGATTCCGTATCACACCGGCCATTATTTTAACGGTCTGCAGCACAACCAATGAATACTAGGAGAATGAACACTTACACACTTGTACATTCGTATGTGCTTATTACGTCAGATGTGACGTCATCATGCTCCTCCTACAAATGTCCACTTCGCGCAGCACGGGCGGGTTTCATTTGAACACTCCTCGTATTTTCTACCATGTGCCGTAATTTTAATTCATGATACTCTCAAAACAACGCTCAGAAAGTTGTTTTGGCACGGGTTTCAAATCTGACCAACGCTCTGAGCGTTGTTCCACAGTTAAAGAGTTAAGAGACAAATACAGAATAGAACAACTGCTCCCTCAAGCAACTCGTACAAGACGACTAATATGAGATTGTACATGGACCTGGCAACCTCATCATGTAAAACAAATTGCCGCAGAGACCAGCGCTGCAAGAGCATTTGAATGATTTGTGCCAGCTTCTTGAAAAGGGGGCCAGCTTGAGTGATGGCTCCGTGCTCCATAGGGACCGGAAAGGAAATGAGGAATGATGATGATTGTTCTGTATTGACCCACATGTAAATGTTGTATCTAGAGAAACAATCGTTTGTACGCTGGAGGTGGAAGAGAAGAAGCAGATATAGAGTAAAGTTATTAATATAAAATCGTAAAGATATTGAAGCTATGCTTTCTTTGGAGTTCAGTTTTTGAGTGAAAAGCTTGGCGCTGTTAAATTGGTTTATACGGTGACTTAAATTTATATAACTTGTTTCTTAAGCAACACATTTGGGGAATGGGGGAAAAAAATCAGCTAGTCATAGATGTACCTGTGAAGGAAAATCTGAACATTGATTGAAATCAGAGGAAGGTATCTTCTTCTTCCTCGTTCGTGCAGCCCTGAAAACGTGGACGTGAAGTAGGGTCTTGCGCTCTGGTTCGCTGTGTCTGCTATGGGTCCTGGCAATGTACTCAACATGTTTCCTCAACGTGTGTCCTATCCATCACCAGCGTCTTCTTATCATTTCTTATTCTACTACCACTTGTCTGGTTCTTGTCATCAGTTCCAAATTATTGATCTTGGCATACCACTTCAATCCCTCTATTCTACGCAAGCACCCATTTAAGAAAATCTATAGATATTTAGTAGTTTTTTTTTTTTATTGTTGTGCTGTATGTTTCAGAACCATACAATGTTTCAGAACCATACAATGTTTCAGAACCATACAATAAGACTTGACATTTGAATCGAAGATTCTGACCCCTGTGTTAGACGATTTCTTTTTATCTCCATATATACTGAAGCACATTAAAAACGCACCACCTGTATAATCCAGGAACAGAGTGTGAAATGTAAATATAAGTGTGTACAAGTTTAGATATTTGGAATCTTTATTCATTTTCCTATGAATCCATGCTGGTCATTAATTTGTACATTTGATTGTTATGAAATTCATTGCATTCTGTGCAGGCAAGGGAGAAAACCAAAAATACAAAAAAATGCACGTGCGTTATCCTGCTGGAGAAGCTGCAAGTCTGGATAAATTGTGAACGCAGGAGCAACCAGTGCATCCAGAACCTCATCTCGATATGTCACAGCATTAACATTTCCACGGAAGACGTGAAGAGTCAAGCGATGGTGAAAACTGAATCCTCCCCAAATGTGAATACTGCCACCTCGAAATCGGTTGACACAGCAATCTGCAAAGCGCTCTTCACACCGTCGCTAAATCCGCATACGTCCATCTGCAAAGGATATGTTGAATCTGTTCTCGTCTGTGAATAGGACAGCATTCAACTGCAGTCTAGTCCATCTGATATGTTGCTCTGCCCATTGCAGGCGCTGCTAACGATGTCTGTGAGTCAAGTTTGGCCCAACATAAGGTAGTCTTGCAGTAAGGCCTGTATCTCTGAGTCGTCGTATGACTGTCATTCGAGAGACTTGCCCATGTCTACCCACTATTGCTCTTGCTGTTTGACTTGCCGGGAGAGTCAATTCCTTAGGTGACTCAGCACAATATGACGATCTTGCGCAGGGGTAGTAACTCGTGGTTGGCCACTCCGAAGTCTATCCCGGGCACTGCCAGTGGTTCCGTAACGTTCATTGAGACGTACAATAGTGCTGTGGTGGCAATTCATTCTTCTGGCAATGGCCCGCGAGCTCATTCCGGTCTCCAACATACCAATGGCTCGTTGGCGGTCGTTTTCAGATAGTCGTGGCATTTCAAGCACATGTACTGGGTGTTTTGTCTCAACGGCCTTTTTATACCGAGTATACTGCCACAACGCGTACACATTTTCAGGGTCATAGCTGTTGAGAATCGTGTTGCACGTGTAACTTTCATCGTTTTCATGTAGTCTGTACACACACCCATGGGTTGAATCTTGCACTTTCCATTCCAGCAGCCATTCGCTCTCTACCGCATGGCAAACACGGGGAAAATCCATTCCCACACTTTTTTTTGCCAGCTTCTCGGCATCAGTATATATAATAGTGGTGCGTTTTTAATGTGCTTCAGTATATTTCCCAGTGCAATGAAAGCTCATGTAGCCCTTTCTATTTTTATTGTGGTACGTCTGTTCTTGCATTTAAGAACAAACACATTTATTTAACGTTTGTTACAAAGATGTTCAAACTAAGCATCCATAGGTCAACATTTCTTTTTCTCTTCTGCTCGTTTTTAATGGGAATAATTTGTTTTATATCCATGTAATACTATTATATAATGTAATGTATGTGAGAATGTACTCGCATACCACTGTACTTTAGAGATGTGAATGTTTCCGTTTGCTTAAATGGGTGATGTACATGCAGATATATATATATTTTTTTTAAACTGCTGAAAGACTTTTTCTGCTACAGAAGTGCGCAAGAAAGTGTTATTATTATTATTTCAATTTCCGCCAAGAATGTATGGATGTAAGCGAGAATGTGTTTTTGTAATTTTTGTATTGAGGATTGATGACACATTCAAAAATACTACAGATTAGACGTTTTGACCGCATAAGTGAGTGTCGGTATACATAACTTATTTATTTATTGTTTTGTTTATATTATTTTATTTTTATTATTTTTCTTCAGTCACTATCTTGTTTATTTTTTTAAAAAAAAACCTAGGCTACTAATTTTTTATTATGATTGTATACTGTAAATGAATGCTGTTATGTTAACTTTATAATGTTGCATGCCTTTAAATTAATGCTTAAAGTAACATGTGGGAATGAAAGGATATAGTATGCAAGATTAATGAGAGTGAAAGGGCAGAATGTTAGACGGGCCTGCGCGCCCAATTCTCAACCCTTCGAAAATAAAGTTCGTTTGTTCGTTCGTTCACCCGCACCCACACATACATATGTATATAATAATTTTAACGTAATATTCCCTGTGAGATTATATATAGCAAGTATCAAAAGTCAGCTCTCATAGGGAATATTACGTTTATATTATTATCATTTATAATTATTAACGAACGCGGGGAAAATTGATGACAGCATGCTATACTGATCTATCACCAATCTACGAAGGTGGATAGAAGTATGAATGAATGCAGAAGGAGTTTCATTTTAATGCATGTATAAATGACGTTAAATAAAAGTTTGTAATGTTTTTTTCTACCTACGAAAACGGACTTTTGGGACACCCCCTTTTGCATGCTTGTGCGTCTAAACACACACACACACACACACACACACACACACACACACACACACACACACGCACGCACACACGCACACACGCACACACGCACACACACATATATATATATATATATATATATATATATATATATATATATATATATATTAGTGTACCATCGGCGAGTCTTGTCAATAATCGAGTATATGCTGGTGTGACGTATAATGGAAGTATAATAATAATAATAATAATAATAAATTCTTTAAGCGCCAAACACGGCGCATAAGGCAGAAACCAGTGCTCTCCAGGTTGTTCGTTGTGACGCCACTCCTCTTAGCTCTTGCACATTACTTAGGCCCAACGTTCTTCCTTCTCTTATTATTGTTCTTCTGAGTGTTCCAGTATCCAATTTTAGAAATCTCCTTAGCCCCCAAGATATTAGAGTGAGTCATGTTTACTGTCGAGCCTGGTTCTGTTTCGGTAACAATAGCTTGTTTTACGATAGTGAATTGTTAACTCACTGATCAACCCTCCGATCCGGGAGCCGCGCTAGCGTAGTGGTTACAACACCGCTCTGGCGACCGGGTGATACAGGATCAAACCCGGGCGACGGCATTTGAGGATTTTTCGTCGACCGGGATTTGGACTGGATTAACTCGAGACCTGGCGCGAACATTTGAAGGAGTGTCGTCGACCAGGGACTGGCGGCTCCTGAGCCGACCCAGCTGCAATGGGTACCTCCGAAATCGGCGAGTATTTGCCTGAATGGCGAGGGACACCTGTCTCTGTACAAGAAATAAAGGGATACTCACGTAAAATCAATGTCAGGTTAGACATAAATAACAATAACCTGAGATTTCGCCTCGAGTATTAGCGGGCGAAAAAAAAAAAAAAAAAAAAAAAAAAAAACCCTCCGATCCAACCGACCGATTCGAGGGTTTCGAGGTCAGTTATAGGAAAATATCTACACCACTAGATACTCTGGTGTATCTTTTATTCTATAATTTAACATAACATGGTGATATCCATCGAAATATACACATTCCTGATGTTTTTTTTTCTTTCGGCGTCTAAGGTGAGAAACGAATTTCACCTCCATCATGGAAGGGTAGATAACAGGGAAGTATAGCCTACGGTAATCTGACAGTCTTTCTGTGACCTCGTAGCGTTCTATGATTTGCTAGCAAAACCATGCAATTGTCTGCTTGTCTTACTCACACAAGCTTATTTTTCATCCACGCCTCTTTTCCTTAAACATAAACAAACGAAGTTGTTTACCAACTTTCGCGACCTGCCAGTCATAACAGGAAGCGAATCGGGTTTGTTTTCATGTTTCTCACGCGAGCTGATCTAGCAATCATCGGATACCGGACAGACCGCACGTGAAAAACACCGGACCTTTTTTATGAAGACGTACGGTCAAAATATTTCCCCGAGTACCCTTTGAAGTTCGTACACAGAGGGGAGGTAACGCTTTGATCTTCAGAAGCAGGGAAAATCTCCGAGAACCCCGTTACACGATTTTAAGTCTCTGATGTCAATTAGCAACGCCCGACAGAGCGACCGTGAAAGCCTTTTATCTGGGGAACTTAGGTTTCTGATTCTCTCGATACACACGTAACGTGAAAAGTAGCATCATCTATAGATCATACATCCATGATGATATATAAACTGTGTCTCCCTAAACCAGCTATCAGTCGTCACTCAGAATTTTTGGAATAGTCTAAGCACGCAGTAGCTAGAACCATTTCGCTAAATGTGTTAATAGCATTCGTGGGGATTTTTTCATGAGGATTTTCTGACCTGATCAAAGGGCGTCCAGCTTCTTCTTTTCCATCATTTACTGAATGGTTAATGTTGTCTTTTTCTTGGCTGGTGCGTCCCCAAGTTCATTTGTGAACAGGATTGGCTAAAGAGACAAATAAACATTTAACTGTTAAATTTAACTGGACTTATAAAACCTTGAAATATTTGTTCAATTTTTTCAGCCCACTGGGGTGTAAAAGCAATAACATTACTCCCGACGTTTGACAGTCGTATCCAAGTGGATTTTATCCAGAAGAGTTTCGCTGTTTCAGAATCGGCACTCACCATAAGAGCCAGCCGATAGGATTATCATCATTTATCAATTGTAACAGTTTTAGCAACTAGATTTTCCCAATACTGGAAGTATTTTCCTCTGTTTACTGTGAACCCCAAGATCTCGGTTTTTCTATACTAACTATTCGAAGTGACATTTGTCCATCCAGTAATAAACCACCAAATTAGGCGTCCACCTTATTAATATTATTTATTGGAGGATGGACTGGGGCCAATTTGGAAGATAAAAACACTGGTAATAGTAGTAGTAATGGCCGAGTTACAGCTGGTGTGAATAAATATCTCGCGAAATTCGCTATTCAGGTGTTTAAGTTGTTGACTAAATTACATGAACATAAATTTTGAATTCAGTTCTTCTTCTTCTTCCTCGTTCACCTTCAGACTTCCACATTAATGACTCTAATAAAGGCAGTAGTCAACTCAAGGTTCCAGACATCTCCAAACAGTTTTTCGTTGATCCATGTGGGTTGTTGCCATATGCTGCTCCGATCATTGCTGTAGGTTGGGCAGGACTGCAACAGGTGTTCGGCAGTCATCTGGCTGGTGCCGCAGGTGTAGATATCTGTTGCACCAATTTTGTACTTGTGGTATAGATGGTATCTCTGTTGTGTCCATTGTGTTGCCGAAAAATAGTGACCTGTTCTCTCCTAGATAGCTGATGGTATGCATCATTTTTTAAATGGCCTGGGTGCTCTCTTTCCCATTTAGACTTGAATGTAGCTTTTATAGTATTTTTTGCCATTTCGTAAGTTGTCTCTATAGCATTTTGTTGTAAGGCTCCTCCTTCCTTAGCAAGTTAGTCTGCTTCTTCATTTCCTGCTATGTTGCAGTGGGCTGGTATCCACTGGATTGTGCACTTATTGAAGCATTTGGCCAGTCTTTCAAAAGAGTTTATCAGATCTTTCAATCCTTTAGCATGGTGACTCTTCAGAGCTGTTATTACTGAGAGGGCATCTGTAAAGATTACTATTTATTTTTCTGCATGTGCTTTGCATTCAATAAGAGTTTCCGCTGCCTGTTTCAGGGCTTCTGCTTCAGCATTGAAGTTATTGCAATATTTGACAGTGGCGATTGCCACAGAGTGGATTCTGTTCTTTAATTTGATAAGGATGCCAGCACCCCCATTTTCAACTGCGTTTTTTGCTGAACCTTCAGTATATGCATGTGTCCAAAGCTTTGCTGGAAATTTGTGGTCAATATACTTGGTTGCTATACACTTTCTTTGTGTTTCTTTCTGTGTTCCCTTACTTTCAATGACTGGGATATCAGGCTTTAGCTCAGGAAAGCATCTTATTTAGAAGACCGCCCTGCTTGCGAATAACAGACTTACACGGCAGGATGTAGGCTTCTTGAGTCAGCTATCTGTCTTTTACTATCTCCGTGGCCTTAAACTGTAACGACTGCTAATTTTTAAATCGTGCAGATTCTCCACGGCCTCGGATTGTTATTTATTGAATATATTTGTAGTTCATCGATATGTGATGGTATGTTTCACTTTTGGCTAATGAGACAGTATTATTATCTGCGTATCTCGATGTTTCACGTGGTAGTGAATATCCGAACATCCCTGTCTAACACCCTACTGTCTCTGCTGAAACGTTCCTGTTTGGTTATGGAGTCTTGTAGCTGATGTTTGTTGCCAGTGCATGTTCTTTTTATTTCCAAGTTTTTGCAACCGATTTTTAACCTTACATTGATAATTTCCTCGTATTTCATCTGCCGAATGCCTTAGTGTATTCTGTGATACACAAGTGTAGATCTGATGTTACATATGTAGCTGTATCTTTTAATGTTTTATCATATATGAACTATCTTGTTTTATTTTCGAATTAATGGATACAAATTTTCTGCTCAGCCCCTGGTGGCTTGTAATTAGGATACATGATGTCCATAATTGTAAATAATATATTCAGAGTCTGCATTTCCTTACTGACAACATGCTGCCCAACCTTGTATTACAGCGGCCAGTCAGGGGTCCAAAGTCATATGATTTATTTTTTAATTATAGTAAATAATCCTTGTATTGCTTTACAAATATATATTAATCAGTTAATCTCAATCAATATTTTTGTGTAAAGCTGTAACTGTGTATGCGTGTGTTCGTGCTTGCGCGCACATGGCTTTTGGGCTTATACACACATCTATTGTGATTCACAACTTCAGGTGATATAAAATTTTTTTTGGTGAGATTCCTTCACTTATATTTAACATGTCTTCATAGATTTTAAAAGTGCTCCAGCATAATGTGTAATTATCCCCGTCCCTTGTCACATAATTTTTTGGGTCGATCTCTTGTTTTCTCCGGCAGTAGTCAGTTACATTTGTTGTGAGTACTGATTACGTGCCATTTCCGTGGTCGGTAACATTTCTTTCTCTGCTGTCAAGCAGATATTTAGTATTTTCAAGTCATATTATACTCTCTTCGGAGATAATTCGTCAAGTTTGCTTCAAGCTTCTCGGCTTTGCTAAGTTTAGGCACAGGTAAAAACCCAGATGGTCCGGTCAGCGACCGAGCGTTGGGTTTACCTAAGGCGTGCCGGGAGATACATTACCCGTCTGTGGACAGATTACAGACACGCACTTGAGGTAATAGCATCCGGCGGAATTATTACGAACATATTACTTGGGATAAACGTGAAGAGTTGTTTGTAATCACTGACGAGAATAGTACGGAAATCTCACTTCTATATTTGGAAGACATGACCTTTGCATTAATGTACGTAAATGTCACAGTGAAAATATTTTGAATTAGCCCTTCCTAAACAAACAGGTTTGAAACTATTGGCCGTCATTCGAGATGTTGGAATAACTACATTTCTGATTGGTGTCTGGTCTAATATGAAGTGTCACGTGTTATGTAACTAAATTGTAGAAGTCGTCTATACCAGGAGTCCGAGAACATTTTATCTAAGTGTGATGTTCCATTTGTGGTGTGCAGTCTGTAGTATCGGGGGCATTACCTAGTTTCATAGAACACCTCCTAACACACCATCAAGTCAAGATAAGCCATCACCAAACAACAAGAAACCCTACAGACCACTCACTAACACAACACGGGAAGATTCACACCACCTTCTCAACATTTTCGAACATAAATAAACCTACAGCAGTGAAAGAAAATATAAGGAAAAAAACAATCTCGCAACAGACATATCTGTCTCCATACGCACGTCTGCTGTTTAGCTGTCTTTTGCATCTCTCTCTCTCTCTCTCTCTCTCTCTCTCTCTCTCTCTCTCTCTCTCTCTCTCTCTCTCTGGCTATCCATCTGGCACGTCTGTCTTTTGCATCTGTATCTAGAACTCTCTCTCTCTCTCTCTCTCTCTCTGACGATCTATCTGCACGTCTGTCTGATTAGCTGCCTTTTGAAACTATCTAGAACTCCCCCCCCCCCCCCCACTTCCCTTCCCCCAATCCATGACTACAAAAATCGGTACAATCTTATGGGGACATTACATACATTTACAACTGACGATGAACATTCTTGAAGTATCTCGAATTCTGAAACTGTGTTATTCTAAGAGTATTTTAAATTCTGAAACGATATTACAGACGATATTTATCCAAAAATGTTTCATATTCTAAAACCGTTTTATAAGCCAGAAATATTACACAAACATACAAATCATTATTAAACTGCTCTAGAGCGACCCAGTCACTTGTTGCATCTCCCAACTACTTCTTTCCCACCCTTCAATCACTGCAATTAAGTTCTTTTCATTCCAGTCGCCACAATGTTAGCTGCAATATTTAACTTCAATTGATTCGAAAAAAACCACTGTACGAAAGAACGGGAATAATAACATATTACACTGGAGCACTTTGAAAATCTATGAAGACACGTTAAATATAAGTGACGGAATCTCACCAAAAAAAAAAAAAAAGTTATATCACCTGAAGTTGTGAATCACAATAGATGTGTGTGAAGTCCAAAAGCCCCGTGCGCGCAAGCACGAACACACGCATACACAATTACAGCTTTACACACAAAAATTGATTGAATTTAACTGATTAATATATATTTTTAAAACAATACAAGTCATCATCAATGATGTTATGGAGGTTTGGGTAAGAGTTCACTTGGCGGCTTTTATGTTTCTACTTAGCTGCCAATGAGTTTGTCTGTTCTGCTCCAACTGATGTTTGGGTCTTTGCAAATGGAGGACTGGATCACTCTCGTCCCTGGTCAATGTGATAAGGCGCAGCACGTTCACAGAAGCGCCAGGGAGTGTCTATGAAGTTGGTCCTGCGTCTCTAAGACCCGCCAAATGATGGTGTCTAGTGTCGACTTCAGGCCACTTATACCGTCACTTGTTCCAGAGATATTACCCTCAACTGGTACCATCAAACCAATCTTTAGGCTCACAGTCTGCTGGCTCAGAGCTATAGTTATAAGGCAGCTTGACGATGCCTCTTACACGTGGTCTGGGGTGTTGTTATTTTAGCAATAAGTTCCCACTTTTGACTGTGTTATAGTTTCGTCAGATTCCGGTTGTCCGTGTTAAAATGGTAGCGTTTTCCTGGGCTCTAAGTCCTCATTATGCTCCAACAAGATCCGGTCTGGTACTATTCTTAACTCCGGCAAGGTCTGGTTGTCTTCTTGGCGCGAGGTGAATTTTTACAGTGTTCTAAAACTGACTAAAGTGTCAGGTTATATTCCCCCTTTCGTTTCTGGCACGTGTTGTTTACTATTGGACCAGACTATAATTATTCCTCATACAGGAATATAATGGCATGGGCCCCACACACAAACACACACAAACACACACACACACTTCACACACACTTCACACACACAGAACGCCTCTAGTTCGCTCAGACGCCAAAATCATACTGACTGTCCCTTAGATCTACTAACCCTTCTCATTTGTGTTAAAACATCAACGTCATCAACAATGGTATGTGAACATGTATTCATAGTTGAGAGGGTGTTTCGAGGTGCAAAAACTTCGATACCAAAAGAAATACCCAAACTATCCAAGTTACTTCACACCCCGAAACAGTCCTCAACAATATCATCATTTCTCTTTTCATCCCTTATGGAGCATGGAGCCACATCTGTAGCTGGTCCTATTACATGAAGCCTGCATCAAAACATTCGCGTATTTTTGCCGTGATGGTTCTGTAACCGTGTATATTATATGATGAGGTTGACAGCCCCATGTACCACCTCTGTTGTTTCACCTCTTACAACATAACTGACGGTGAGGTAGTACTATTCTGTCTTTGTCTTTGTAGTGGTGTTTGATGGTATTGTATGATGGTGTTATTACTAAATGTAAATTGTATGAGGCCAGCTGTGAAGGCTCCTGAGATAAAATGTAGGGGTGAATTGTCAGAAGGCCTTTCTTGCTACCACTACGACCTCACACTTAATTTTTTTTAATGAATGTGGCTACGTAAAGTGTCTAGGGTTATGATATGTAGTGTGGTGTAATGGATTATAAATATACCCACAGATATTAACAAGACTAATAATATTAATAAAAGTTAAAATACACTGAACTAACTCACGTGTGTAAAATTTTTTGATATAAGTATATTACATTTATTTTGTTCTGTGTCAATTTTTTAGGTTGACCAGAACTTAAAAGGATTTAGAGATTATGAAAAGAAATGCATAGAATATTATATCATAAATGCAATAGTGTACATATATATGTACTATACTAGTTAGTTTTATTAAAATGTTCTAGTATTCATCTACTTGGGAGGATAGTACTGTTTGTGCTGTTGGGGTGGCCTCATCACACCTGTCTATATTGACTACACAGTGTCCAGAAAATGGTGGGAATCTTTATGGGGTTCTTAGTAACTAAAGGGCGTTGGTGAAAGTCCAGCAGACCAGAGGCTCACTCATCTGGTAGTTGTCGCTCTGGTGCTGAAATCAGGTGGTCCCACCTCTCCGTGCTGGCGGGCAATAATGGTGGTCTCTGTCACAAATACTGCACAGATACACTCGAGTAAAGTCACCAACTGAATAGACCCTGCTTTGTTGACGACAGAAACTCGCAGCTCTGCAATCAAAGTATGGGCCATGTGTCAAAATCTATTCTCTACCCACGTCTGGACACAACAGTGACACAACAACCACATCATACAGACAGGTCAGATCTCTCTGACCAAACAGCACATTTACCATGGTGGTTTTACATCAGATAGATCCTCCCAGACCATAGATCCTGAAAAATGTTTATTAGTTTTCGGCCCTAAAAGAGGATAGGTAATATGTATCATTATTCTCAACACTTGATCTGTCTTGCATAATCCTTGCTGGAGTTTATGTACATTGTTGGTCCCTAGACCCTGACTAGGGCGGGGGGTCTAGAGCAAATCCCTACTTGTTTGTAAGGCTAGATTTCGATATGGCAGTATCAAATCACTCGAACATGAAACAATATTCAAAATATATAAGGAAATAATTTCAATCTTACCAGATTATGAATAAATAACACAGAATTGCTAGCAAAACTCAGCTGAGCTGCTGGCTATAGTATGGCGTCCCTAAATTTATTTCACTTGCTTTCATATGGAATCACCACACTTTAAAATCTGTGTCTATCACTGAACAACTATTGAAGAATGGCCCCACTTTCGCGTCTGAGCGCTAATGATATGATTGTCTGTGGCCAATCACTGCCTCGGTTTTATTTTAAATTTCAAATTTCCTACCATAAAGTCATTTCAGTCATGCTTCAGTCAAGTATGGATGTTTATCTGTTAGTCTGTCCGTCTCTACTTGTGTTTCTAAAAAAAATGTGCTTGTTTTTTGAACCAACCTTTCTCTCCCCTCCAAAATTTTGTCGTTAAAAGTTATATTTAGACACAGCCACCACAATATCCCCTTTCCTCCATACCACGTAGATTTGAACACCTGCGTCCAAGGTCGTGTTTTTGTGTGCAAATTGCGACACTTTTTTATTCAACACAGTCTGTCGATGATGTGAACTACACTGTCTTTTGTCATTATCTTCAATATTATCTATCCGTTTGTAAAATTAAGACCATCTTAGTTCACTGCTCAGAATAGGCCATCCGGCCAGCTAATTTTTATATTCCTAACATTAATATTAAGAAAAAATTACTTTTTAATTTTTGTAATATTCCTAACATCTGCGTTTTACCGCTCCATTCAAATCAAAAGCCTGGTATCGCAAAAGCGTCCAATAAATGACTGTGGCGTAACATATCTAGGGTCCCTTCAGTCGAGTTGCTTACTTTTTATGTCAACTTGGGAAACGTGACTTTTCTCCGTTTCCCCCCCCCCCAATTGCGTCTCCTTAGCCTTTCCAGTCATATTTTTTTTTCTTTTTGATCCGCCGTTCCCCTCCTGTCTAGCAAGTCAATTATTATGGAGGATGATGACCCGCGGTCTAGGCGATCATGTACATCAGCAGCCTACGCATTATGTTTTTATCCTTAAATGTTATCTTTGGAGGGATTTTACCGTTGTATCTCTGTCAATTTCACTACACATCTCCCCACTTGAAAACATGCCTATGGCAAGTTCCAAAACCAGCGATACACATAGGTAAAATTACTCCTAACGTCTGCCACTACTCTAATTTTGATCACAGGGGTGCCGACTGAGGAAATCTGCACCGACATTCAATTTGCCTGGGATATATTGGATACTAAACTGATAAGGTTGAAGCAATAAAGACCACCTCAGCAATCTTGCGTTTTCATGCTTAGCCTGAGACAAGAACACGAGAGGCTGATGGTCCGTCTCCACCACAAATGTCCTACCATACAGATAGATTTGAAACTTCTTTATTGCCCAGATTAATGCTAAACATTCTTTTTCGCTTGTGGAGTATCCTTGTTCCGCCTTATTCAATTTGCGGCTTGCATAAGCGACTGGTTTCAGTTCCCCATCAGGTGAAGATGATCTTTGCAACAAAGCCCCTCCGAGTCCTACATTACTTGCATCGGTTCTTAAGACAAAGTCCTGTGTCAAATCAGGCAGTTTGAGAATAGGCTTGCTAGTGAGTTTTTCCTTTAACTCTTGAAATGCTAGTTCACATTGTGCAGTCCAAATAATTTTATCTGGAAGTCCCTTGCGAGTCAAATCAGTCAGAGGAGCACATATAGCGTTAAAATTCTTGATGTATTTCTGATAAAATCCGCATAACGACACAAATGATCGCACGTCCTTTTTTGTTTGCGGCCTAGGTGCTCTCTGCAGTTTTTCCAAGTTCTTAGGATCAGGGGTCATATTACCCTGATATACAGTGTGTCCCAAGAATTCCAACTCTTTACATCCAATACAACATTTTGTTGGCCTAGCAGTCAAATTTGCCTCCCGAAGTCTATCAAACAACATCTCCAGAGCTTCAATGTGTTCTGCAAATGTCTCGGTGGCTGTCGTGGAATATTCTAATCCACATATATAAATTATTAGGTAAATATGAAGCCTAACAAATAAAATTAATAAAGAGAAGAGAATGGTAAAGAACAGTGCTGTCACAATGACAGTACTCGAAATCCCCCTTGTTTTCTGCTTCGTCTGCAAATTGTAACGCTTTCACGTTGATAGTAAAAGCTTACTATATTATTACCCGCTTTCTTCAATGAAACGTGTGCTGTATTTCTTGGAAAAACATTGAGATACCAAGCTGAACAATGACCTAATTTTAATATTTCATTCATTCCATTTTATACACGGCGGAACGAACGAACAGATGGACTAAAGGATAAAGAGAGAGGGAGGGCTGAAAATCAGGAACGCATGCAACACGCGTCGCGCGATACACAAATGCTGCCATCACGCGTGTAAGACTACATGCACTAACTTTTTTTCAGACGGACAGTGATAAAATACATTACCCATCCCAGAGTTAGGTTTATAAATCATAAAAAACGCTTATTAGGAAAGATAACAATAGATGGGTTTACGGTTGAAAACATAACAGTACCCAGACAGCACATCTTCGAAACAGGAGGTAGAAGAAATTGCATATTTTGAACGCAGTCACGTAGCTCTTTTAAATTTGGATATTTGGGTTCCTTAGGGCTTGCTGACAAAGAATATGTAAAACGTTACGCAAATAGTCCAGGAATTAATAAATTATAACCAAAATAAAATAGTGGGGATGCCTGACAGCATGGAATCATTTCTGCTCATAAAATTTTTTTATAACGTGTTTGAAAAAAATCTTACGTACAGAATTAGCCTACCATGTAAACTCCAAATTGATTGGAGCGCAACAAATGAAAGACTAACCCCGATTGGTCGGGCTATAAATACTATCTTGGTTGTTAGGGGAGACGGGGGAAGGTAACATTTTTTCAAACACTTGTCGAAACGTGGCCTCATTGGCTAAACTCGCTGATATACTCACTTAGGAGCGTTAGTTCGAGACCACTAGTGCAAATAATCTTGATAAAGCAACAGTGCGTTGAAGCCAGCTCATATTTGTGTTAAATAAAAGCCTGGAACATAAGCAGATGGGAATTTGTGCCAGTATTTTGTGCCAGAATTCATTGCTAATCAACGTATCTGTGTTTATTTCCATGAAATTGTGGTAAGCTTGAACCATTCAGTATCTTTTAATGAAAATTGAATGTAAATTGTTAATTTATGCCTGTATATATATGTGTAGTTCAGTGGCAAACAGGAGATAAAGCCTATAATGCTCCAGCCTGAACAGAGGGTGTCGGAGGGAAGTAAAACGGCATGGAATGGCCAAATAGTACACTGACACCTGGATGATTGATTAGAAAGAAATAATGCTGGAAGTGCAGAGGCGTGGTAACCATTAAGGAGGTAAATACTGGTATAAAGTATTTCAGATGAAGCTGACAGTTGGCCTAACGCTCTGAACTCAATGTTTGTGATGTGTTGTGATCAGTGTAAAAGAGAGTATAAGTTAGTTATGAAGTAGAAGTTACATCCTTCTTGATTTCAGGGACCGTGGTCTTGATGGTACTGAGCAGCACCTGGTCAGAGCTTTGCTGAATCCAGAGTCGGACAGCATACTCCTTGGTCTTTTTAGCTATCAGTGAGGTGTCTCCAGAGCCCAGAGGAGAATTCGAGCAGAGGAGTCCTTTCCTGCCGCCATCACGCAAGATAAGCGAATTTGGCCAGCTGAGCTCAACATTATATCCCCTCATCTTGAAATGACTTTGTAAAAATAACATTCAGAGGGGAATTTAATTGTCTTAATATCAGGAACTGAGAACATCTCCAATACTAGTCCCTAAAGACAAACTATTGAAGTCATGATGACAAATACCAATAGAGCTTGAACAAAACAAAACCAGTATTACCTCATTTTACTACTACACAACTGACACACATAGAACATTTGTAATAATATATGTCACTACAATATTCATATTGATAAAGTCTGTACATATACTTGTAATTAAAATTGATTGTGATTCCTGGTTCCTTTGTATTTGAATCAGGACACATATACCTTTATGATAACCATGAATACATATTGTTATTTGAAAAGTTATCAGTGACTCCTTAAGATATTCTCATAGAGTGTTATATGTATGTGAGTGTCACAGTGTTGTCAAGAGTAGTGGATTAAATTAAATTGTTTATCTGTCTGTTGTTGTGACTTACACTTCATCATACACATACCCTAGACACATAACGTAGTCATCACACTCTTCCAGAATAATTCTGACTGAGATATATAGATATGTGGTAGCAAGTAAGGTTATCTATAATACACTACTCTTAATAGATATAGATACCTTCACAGCTGATCTCAGTCAGTACACTAAGTCCCCTATAAATATTTATAACATCCCACTTCACCACAGTGGCGACGAGAATATCATCCATGAAATTCGTGATACATGGGTTATTCAGGGGATCCAACAATTTTCGCATCATCCTTGAAAACACACTCGGAGCATTTTTCAGTCCGAATGGTAGCATATTGAATTCATAATGTCCATCCGAAGTGCTAAAAGCCAAATAAGGTCTCACTTCAGGCTTCACTGGGATCTGGTAATAGCCTTTACTAAGATCCACCTTTGAAAAGTATTTTGCCTTGTTCAGTCTGGGAAATAACTGTTTTGTGTCTGGTAATGGATCCACTTGTCCTTCTGTGACAGCATTCAGTTTCCTGTAATCTATGCACAGTCTGTGTTCCCCAGACGGTTTTCTCAACAAAACGACACTAGAACTAAAAGATGATTCACTGTGCGAAATAATCCCCTCCTTCAACAAATACTCTATTTCTTCCTTCAATGCCTTCTCCTTCGCGAACGGAATAGAATAGGCTCTCATACAGATTGGGTTTGAGTCTACCAGTTTCATGTCATACTGTAGCAAATTTGTATGGCCTGGTTTATCTGTTAATACATCTGTATGTTCCTCCAGAACCTGTTGAACTCTCTCCCTCTGGTTTTTAGTCAGGTGCTTACTGACTTTTACCTGTGCTGCTGTTTCACAAGGATGTAATGGGTATTCATGTGAGGTGAGTGGTTCTTTTTGCATCTGGGTTGCAATAGCCAAGGTCAATAAGGGGGTGCTTTCCTGGAGTGGTCTGTCCAGATACTTCTTTAACAGGTTTACATGATAAACTTTTTCCTTCCCCTTTTTGTCAATTTTATAGTTTGTTCTAGACACCTTCTCTAGAACCGTATATGGACCTTGCCAACCAATTTGTAATTTATTCTGGCTTCCGGGTAGTAGAAGCAGCACCTTCTCTCCGACTGCCAGTTCCCTGTCCTTTGCCTTCCTATTAAAATATGCTGCATGTTTCTTCCTGGCTTGTTTCAAATTATCATTTGCCAGTTTCCATCCAGCTTTCAAACGAGTGGTCAGTTCGTTCACATATTGATACGATGAGGTAACAGTCTCTTCCGCCTTCTCATCTGTCCAGGTCCTTAATAAAGCTTCTAAAGGACCTTTTATTGGCCTCCCAAATAGCAAAGTTGCGGGAGCCATCCCGGTTGAACTATGTGGTACCTCCCGGTACGCAAACAATGCGGCGGGCAGGAATTGATCCCACAGATCCGGTTTTTCGTGTGCCAGCTTTCTCAGGATAGAAATGAGAGTCCCATTGAACCTCTCTACCTGGCCGTTCCCTTGTGGATGGTACGGACTACAATGAAAGTGCCTGGCTTGAAATAGCTTAAAAACTTCTTCCGTTAGTTTCCCCTTGAACTGAGATCCATTATCCGTCAAGATTTGATGCGGGAATCCTAATCGGGTAAATATTGTAAGTAGTGCCTCTGCTACATGTTTTGAATCAATTGATGGCAGGGCTACCGCCTCTCCCCACATAGAACAAGTGTCCACCAGAGTAAGGATGTAACTGTTCCTCCTCTTGGTCCGAGTGAGAGGTCCTACAATATCCACTGCAACCCTCTCAAAAGGTGTTCCCACTATGGGCATTTCCCCTAGAGTTGCAGGAGCAGTCCAGTGCTTTGGAGCTACCCTTTGACATTCTGGGCAGGATTTGACATCTTTTTATATCCTCCGTTATCCCTGGCCAGAAGTAATGACAAGCTATACGCTGTCCTGTGGCGCTGATCCCCATGTGACCACTGAAGGGAATCGCATGCCCGAGTTCCATCACTTTATCTCTATATGAAATGGGAAGAACCAGCTGGTTGTGACCATTTGTTCCAGTTCCGGCCTTCCTGTATAAGAGTTTGTTCTTCATGAAATATTCCCCCTTGCTCGGAGGTGTGTGGCATTTGGGCAATTTTTTAAAACAGGGCTTGAGTGTCCTATCTTCAGCCTGCGCCTTCCTCATCTCCTCTGGATGAGCATTTATAGGTTCACCTTCTTCCTCCTTCTTCTGTGACCTGGTCTGCACTGTCGCCATTATCACAGGTTTCTCGGGATTCCCCAAGAAGACGTATCTACACCCCAATATCAGAGGGTAGATTGGTTCATCTATCACTGCTGCTCTGATTTCTCCTTCCACATAGCGAGTTTTCACCGTTATCCTGGCGATGGGAAGTGTCATGAGTGGTATGTCCTTAGTCGCCCCTTGTATTTCCACTGTTTCTGTGGTATACTGACTTGGGTCCACTAGGCTAGACTTCACAACTGAATCATAATCCAAACCTGTATCATAAAGGCACCTTATGGTGACCCCATTACAAATAACATCCTCACAAACTGGGGGATGATAAGGTTCCTGTTGTCCCTTAGGATTAACCTTTAATCTTTGCGTCCCCGACTTCATTGCAGCAATGTTTGAAGGTTTCCTTCTACAAAATTCGGTGTTATGGTTATCCTTCTTGCACCATTTACACCATCTTTTTCCTTGGTTCAACGGTTTTCTTTCATTGAACTTTTGGTCATTGAACTGTGAGTTTCTGTCGCGATAGTCATTTCTTGGCCGCTCAAAGTTTGTCCTACCTTTATTTCTCTGCTCTCTATTATCAAATTTATTAAATTGCTGTGGAGCTTTAAAATTGTCTATGTGCTTCTTCTTAGCACCACTTACCTCTGCCTGAGCTGCCTGATACCTCTCAGCAACATTTAAAATTTCCCCCAACTTCTCTGCACCTTGTTCCATGAGAAATTTTCTCATGTCTGGAGCCATGGACTCTCTCAATTGCTCAATCATGATCATTTCTTTGAGATCTTGGGTCTTCCCCAGAGCCGTCCATTTCTCCAAATAGGTTTCTAGTCTAGCAGAGAATTGGTGGTATGTCTCCCCAGACAACAGTTTGGCATTTCTGAATTTCTTACGATAAAATTCACCATTCTTCTCGTACCTTAATAACAAAGCCTGCTTTAACATGTCATAATTGTCTTGGTCTTCCCTGTTCATTTTAGCAAATACTTCATAAGAAGTACCCCTCATCCCTGTGATAGCTTTAAACTCCACCTCTCTCTCTCTAACCCATATGTAGTAGCTAATAACTCAAAACGTCCTAGGTACCCCTCTATGTCATCGTCTTTTTCAACAAAATGGTCTAAATGAAACCCCATAGCTGAGTTTGAGGCTCCCAGACTGGGCGTAGCATCTGAGGCAAAAGGGCTGGCACCATTTTCAGGAGCCGGGCCTTGTAATTCGTGCTCCCTCTGCAACCTTCTATCTTCTGCCTCCCTTTCGGCAGTCAACCTTTTTTCTTCTGCCTCCCTTTCGGCCTTTTTATTTTCTGCCTCCCTTTGCTGTCGTTTTTCTTCTGCCTCCCTTTGCTGTCGTTTTTCTTCTGCCTCAATCTGCAGCCTCTTAATTTCTCTATCAGCCTCTAACCTCTTCTCTTCAGCTAACCTCCTTTCTTCCCGTTCAATATATTTATCACATTCAGCCGTTACGTATTGAATTAAAATTTGACCATCCATTCCCATCTCCTTCGCGGTGAGCACAGCAGCTGATCTAAATTTTGCCAGCTCCGCCATACTTTTTAGACAATATAATAATATACAGCTAAATTTCTAACCAGTAAATACACTAAGTACTTCTTATGACTATAGTCTAACTAATTCTAACTAACCAGTTAACTAATTAATTATTACTGGCTGTGAAGATTCACCAACTTTTATCTGCAGGGACACTTTTAATTTTAAGGGAAATTTTACAATTTATTTCCCTACTTTTATTTCTCCCACCAGGAGATCCTAATATTACTGTTGGGCTAATTATCCCGGACGAGCCCCCAATATTGTAGTGGTGTTTGATGGTATTGTATGATGGTGTTATTACTAAATGTAAATTGTATGAGGCCAGCTGTGAAGGCTCCTGAGATAAAATGTAGGGGTGAATTGTCAGAAGGCCTTTCTTGCTACCACTACGACCTCACACTTAATTTTTTTTTAATGAATGTGGCTACGTAAAGTGTCTAGGGTTATGATATGTAGTGTGGTGTAATGGATTATAAATATACCCACAGATATTAACAAGACTAATAATATTAATAAAAGTTAAAATACACTGAACTAACTCACGTGTGTAAAATTTTTTGATATAAGTATATTACATTTATTTTGTTCTGTGTCAATTTTTTAGGTTGACCAGAACTTAAAAGGATTTAGAGATTATGAAAAGAAATGCATAGAATATTATATCATAAATGCAGTAGTGTACATATATATGTACTATACTAGTTAGTTTTATTAAAATGTTCTAGTATTCATCTACTTGGGAGGATAGTACTGTTTGTGCTGTTGGGGTGGCCTCATCACACCTGTCTATATTGACTACACAGTGTCCAGAAAATGGTGGGAATCTTTATGGGGTTCTTAGTACCTAAAGGGCGTTGGTGAAAGTCCAGCAGACCAGAGGCTCACTCATCTGGTAGTTGTCGCTCTGGTGCTGAAATCAGGTGGTCCCACCTCTCCGTGCTGGCGGGCAATAATGGTGGTCTCTGTCACAAATACTGCACAGATACACTCGAGTAAAGTCACCAACTGAATAGACCCTGCTTTGTTGACGACAGAAACTCGCAGCTCTGCAATCAAAGTATGGGCCATGTGTCAAAATCTATTCTCTACCCACGTCTGGACACAACAGTGACACAACAACCACATCATACAGACAGGTCAGATCTCTCTGACCAAACAGCACATTTACCATGGTGGTTTTACATCAGATAGATCCTCCCAGACCATAGATCCTGAAAAATGTTTATTAGTTTTCGGCCCTAAAAGAGGATAGGTAATATGTATCATTATTCTCAACACTTGATCTGTCTTGCATAATCCTTGCTGGAGTTTATGTACATTGTTGGTCCCTAGACCCTGACTAGGGCGGGGGGTCTAGAGCAAATCCCTACTTGTTTGTAAGGCTAGATTTCGATATGGCAGTATCAAATCACTCAAACATGAAACAATATTCAAAATATATAAGGAAATAATTTCAATCTTACCAGATTATGAATAAATAACACAGAATTGCTAGCAAAACTCAGCTGAGCTGCTGGCTATAGTATGGCGTCCCTAAATTTATTTCACTTGCTTTCATATGGAATCACCACACTTTAAAATCTGTGTCTATCACTGAACAACTATTGAAGAATGGCCCCACTTTCGCGTCTGAGCGCTAATGATATGATTGTCTGTGGCCAATCACTGCCTCGGTTTATTTTAAATTTCAAATTTCCTACCATAAAGTCATTTCAGTCATGCTTCAGTCAAGTATGGATGTTTATCTGTTAGTCTGTCCGTCTCTACTTGTGTTTCTAAAAAAAATGTGCTTGTTTTTTGAACCAACCTTTCTCTCCCCTCCAAAATTTTGTCGTTAAAAGTTATATTTAGACACAGCCACCACAATATCCCCTTTCCTCCATACCACGTAGATTTGAACACCTGCGTCCAAGGTCGTGTTTTTGTGTGCAAATTGCGACACTTTTTTATTCAACACAGTCTGTCGATGATGTGAACTACACTGTCTTTTGTCATTATCTTCAATATTATCTATCCGTTTGTAAAATTAAGACCATCTTAGTTCACTGCTCAGAATAGGCCATCCGGCCAGCTAATTTTTATATTCCTAACATTAATATTAAGAAAAAATTACTTTTTAATTTTTGTAATATTCCTAACATCTGCGTTTTACCGCTCCATTCAAATCAAAAGCCTGGTATCGCAAAAGCGTCCAATAAATGACTGTGGCGTAACATATCTAGGGTCCCTTCAGTCGAGTTGCTTACTTTTTATGTCAACTTGGGAAACGTGACTTTTCTCCGTTTCCCCCCCAATTGCGTCTCCTTAGCCTTTCCAGTCATATTTTTTTTTCTTTTTGATCCGCCGTTCCCCTCCTGTCTAGCAAGTCAGTTATTATGGAGGATGATGACCCGCGGTCTAGGCGATCATGTACATCAGCAGCCTACGCATTATGTTTTTATCCTTAAATGTTATCTTTGGAGGGATTTTACCGTTGTATCTCTGTCAATTTCACTACAGTCTTCTGAAAGAACCCCGCGAACTACATAGGAGGCAAACGTCTAGCGTTGATACTCGCCTTGTCTGAGGATGTGAATATGTGAATATTTAGTGGCACATTTCGTTGTATCTGCTAAGTCTGTATTGATTGCAAGGTTGACATTGGCGGCGATTAGGGTTGTGTAGTCGGCCAAACAATTTTAGAACTCCGACTCCGATTATTTTTTATGTATTTTAACTAGTCATATGGTAAAAAATTCGGAATCGCGGAGTCGGGATATTTTTTCCGACTCCACTAAAAACCACCGACTCCACGACTCCTACTCCCCACTCAGACTTCACGCACTGATTGCGACTAATCTCGTGGTGGTCCTGGAAACAGTCTGCAGCATTGCAGTCTGACTGAGCGAGTGCGGATCGCAATGGGAAGGCAAACCCGGTCCCTAAAAAATGCCGTGCTGAAGTCGGATGTGTCGACCGCAAGGTGCAGATATCACAGCTTAGGCGTAAACAGACACAACGCAACCACCGTCCTTTTCAGGGCGAACGAGGAAGAAGAAGAAGAACATTTCACCCTTTCTAGAAGGATGAAAACCGTTGTTCAAATCCAAACCTTTCGATATTACATCAGACCACAAGGTCTTTAAAATTTAGACTTGCGCCCTAATATAACCAAAACGGGTGCAAAATGTCTATTTAAAAAAAAAAACCTTCGTCTTTTTGCTGTAGTAGTCTCTGTTCTCGCTACTGTTACCGACCTCGTGTGTCTTTATAGACATGGCCAGATGCTGACTTCAAATCCAGGCGGCTAACCTTTTTTTCATAATTCCTCGTGTCTGTATTTGTTTTTTAATGTTGTGTGGCTTTCTTAGATCAACTTTCATTAACTACCAGATGCTTTCAGTTACAAATTCCAAGCTGGTGGTTTTGTTTGTCACTCCAAGCAGTTATGTTCGTTTTAAAGCTTTCCAAATTTCAGACCTGATATAACTCTGATTTTTCTGCAAGTACATCTTTACATGTATTTATATATATATATTTTTCCCCCCTTCCTTATCGCGTACGGGTCCATAAAACACCTTGGTTTATAAAATTGATTTTTTTTCCCCGCGGTATGACGAATTACTGATTACAAGCAATCCACATTTATTCTCTGCAACAGAAAGTGTGTAGCATTTATTTTCTGTTTTTAATTCAGTTGCTAACAATAATAAAAGTGAATCATCAAAACCTTCTTTTTTTTTCTTCTTTTCTCACCTGTTATCAGCCATTACAGAACAAGTTCCTACAACCGCTATCGAACGGTTGTGAACTGTTTGGTGATGCTCGCTGAATGGAATACATAGGATTGTGATTAGAAACCTGGTTTTGAACTGGGGGCTGTAAAGAGCATACGGAATTGGTGTGAAGAATATTCTTCTGCATGGATTATCGGGCAGGGGGGGGGGGGGGGGGGTGGGGGGGTGGGGGGGGTGGGGGGGGGGGGGGGGGGGGGGGGGGGGGGGGGGGGGGGGGGGCGGGGGGGGGGGGGTAGGGGTGGGGGGGAGCGGGGGGGGGGGGGGGGGGGGGGGGGGGGGGGGGGGGGGGGGGGGGGGGGGGGAGGGGGGGGGAGGGGGGGCGGCGGGGGGGCGAGGGGGGGGGGGGGGGGGGGGGGGGGGGGGGGGGGGGGGGGGGGGGGGGGGGGGGGGTGGGGGGGGGGGGGGGGGGGGGGGGGGGGGGGGGGGGGGGGGAAGAGGGGGGGGGGGGGGAAGGGTGGGGGGGGGGGGGGGGGGGGGGGGGGGGGGGGGGGGGGGGGGGGGGGGGGGGGGGGGGGGGGGGGGGGCTACGATGCGACAACAGTTCCAGAGTTGGCTAGACGGGCGAGCACAGTTTTTCAGCAACCACTGTACTGCACCTACGTCTTTTAGAATGGTTCTGATTGACTTGAGGGTTATGTTAGGTGTTAAGCCGCCCCCTCTTTTGTTTTTTCCTTTTCCCCTTCAGTGGCGTTCCGTATTCGGTAAGAAATTTTCTACTTACAGCCATACAGAACAAACACACAAAAAAACCGTGCAAATATAAATAAATAGGCGGATGATTCCATTTTAGGAATTGAGGATTTGAGACAGGAGGAGATGTGGAGATGAAGCAGGAAATAAATGGGTGACGATGGCAGATGAACGTTGCAAGATTTCTTAGATACGTGGATGGATGCCCACATTACATAAAAACACTCAGTCACGCCTAGCGCGAGACACAGCCTCTCTCTCTCTCTCTCTTTCTCTCTCTCTCTCTCTCTCTCTCTCTCTCTCTCTCTCTCTCTCTCTCTCTCTCTCTCTCTCTCTCCCTCTCTCTCTCTCTTATTTCGAACACAGCCGGTGTGTTTTCGCAGGCTGTGTTTTCAAAAGCCTGGAGGTTGTTGTTTGATCCAATTGATGATGAGATGAAGTGCAGGTACAAGAAAAAAGTTTTTGGGGTCAATGTAAATAGCCAGCAGCGTCTTGGACGTTTTATAAAACAATGTGTTCAGCCTGACTGCGGTTTTTTTTTTCTATAGATTCCTGTTGTTCTGCCTTATCAGATTCTTTTTATACATCCTACAATTTTTTTTAAAAACTCCGATTAAAAACTCCGTTTTTAATAGACGTCACCTTTGATAGATACCCTTTTACATGTGGGTTTAAGAGGTGCAATATTGAAAGTCACGATCTGAGTACATATTTCGTTTGGAATGTTGCAACAGCAGGTGAGCAATTAAGAGCGACGGAGATACGTTGTCACCGTTCTGCTATTTGAAGTGGACGTCGATCTCAGAACCTGAGATGAGCGCTATCTACGGGAAGTTATTGGCAGCGCAGGAAGAGATGCGATTTAAAAAATACAAAAAAAACAAAACATTATTAACATAGAGAAGTCGAGAAGTATGCCATGCCAGGAATAAATAAAGACAAAGAGACAAAATTGCTCTGACACTTGGCCAGAATGCCAAAAGGCAAACCAGCATTCTGTTTATTCTGCGCCTGAGCACCAGAATAGAAGAAGTAAAGAAGAATGTTTAACAGGATCGATGGGGGTTGGGAAGTACTTTAGAGAAGATAGTTAATCATCAGACTCACTACTTAAATGGATCAGAAGCGGCAGCGAGTGATCCCAAAAAGGGGGGCGGCTTTCGTGAGGAAACATGAAGAACTCATTTCAAATATTGGTCTGATTTTCACTCAACAACATTTTGACATACTGCATGCTGCTGATTAAAATACCTTGATGGTGGCAATATGGTCAGAGGCGTGACAGTACGCGCATTATCATCACCATTTGCCTTTGCGCTCCTTATGAGACCTGAAGCTACTACTACAGGAAGCTGTATGTCGCCTTGTACGTGCCTGAAAGTCAGTAGTCGTGTTCTTTCTTCAAAGCCCCCCCCCCCCCCCGGAACTACACGTTTAAAATTCACGAAAGCTTGTTCTAGCCATAATCACTCAATTGCGAAATCTATCTGTCGCCTTCTGACATCAGCTCCTCTCTAATGAGAATAGGAAACTGTCCTGAGCCTTAAGATACCCAGATCTTATAGTTAAAACGTCGCACACACGAAATTTAATTTCGCTAGTTTATTTTTGTTAAAGCCTATCACGGTTTAGGTTCATTTATTTTTCTGTTTAAAGCCAATCACCGTGATGGCGTCTAATTTTAGTACATTTTCCACCTACTTCTTCTTCTTTGATCCTTAGCCGCCGACCGTCAAAGCAGTCAGTGGCCATCACGCCTAGTGGCGTCTTGTAGGGCAACAACAAATTGATTCCACTGTGCTCGGTCGGTGGCCATCCTTCGTACAGTGCCCCAACTCTGGTTCATTCTTTGCATCTCAGCCTCCACAGTCCTCCGCCAGGTTGTTTTTGGTCGGCCTCTCTTTCGTTTTCCTTCAGGGGTCCAAAGCATAGCTGTTCTTGTGATGGCATCGGGGTCTCTTCTGAGGACATGACCAACCCAGCTCCAGCGTCTGCCAGCTATGATGGTGTGCATGTCCTCTTGCTTGTTACGAGTAAGCAGATCTTGGTTAGTGATGGTATTTGGCCAAAAGATTCGGTGAATTTTTCTTAGGCATGTTGTGTGAAAAGAGGACAATTTCGACATTTCCTTCTCTGTAACTCTCCAGCATTCCGCACCATAGAGAAGCACAGAAAGCACACAGCTTTGATATAATCTTAATTTTGTGCTTGTGCTGTATTGGGAGGACTTCCAGATGTTGTTTAGGCTAAAGAAGGCTATTCTTGCTTTATTCGTTCTGATGTTGATGTCTTTGCCTGCTCCGCCGTCTGGTGTTACTATGCTTCCTAGGTATGTAAAGGTATCTGTCTGTACCAATTGCTGATTCCTTACTGATATGGGCTCAGGGTTGCTCACATTGAGCGTCATGACCTCAGACTTCTTTAAATTGATATTCAAGCCCACCTGCTGGCTAAACTTATTAAGTCTATCCGTTTTTTCCTGGATGTGTTGATGTGAATGTGCTAGTAGTGCAATGTCATCTGCATATTCCAGATCTTCCAATGTAGAAAATGTTGTCCATCTTATTCCTCTTGGACTGCCCTCTATTGTCTGGCGCATCACCCAGTCTATGACTGTTAAAAATAGAGTGGTTGATAAGGGGCATCCCTGTCGTACTCCTGTCTTCACCTCAAAGGTTAGGTTGCTCTGACCAACACTACACGTAAAGTTGGCATAGAGGCTTTTTATGATTGACACTATGCAGCTTAGAATTCCATAAGCCCTCAGTATTTTCCATAAACTGTCCCTATGTATGCTGTCGAAAGCCTTTTCAAAATCAACAAAATTAACAAAATTAATGTAAAGCTAATTTTCCACCTACACATCGTTATAATTATTCACATCGCCATGTATATTAAGTGTAACTAATTCTTCAATATTGGTGTCTCTAACTATTAGAATAATAGACCTCGCCGGAATTAAATGTGTCAAGTGGCTTGCCCTAATTCCTCCATAGCTTAATAATCAGGCCAGACATAGGATGCTCCACAGTGCATGTCACTGCCTCAAGATAATAACACGTTATCTTTAAGCGGGTCTTAACAACCAAGCTGAGCGGAAACTAATACGTAATCCGAATGTCCCGGTCAGACAGCTTAATTCTTATCTATCAGAATACGCCAACCGCCCTTCTTGTGTTAATACGAAGGCGGCGAAGAAAAGTCTGTCAGTGTTCGTGTTAATCTATGATCTTATTGTTCAACGCCTGGCTAAGCGTTGACTGTCCACAATCAAAAAGATAAACATGCCAAACTTATGGCAGCCGACGTTTATCTGAGAGGAATGTGCATAGACTGAGAGGAAACGACTGGTGAATACTGACGTAGAGGAACAAGGGAAAAATGGGCAGAAAAATGAATAGGCCTACCGTCACTTATACGCTCCTTGAGGAGTTAACGGGCAATAACGATAATGAAATACTAATAAAGAAAAGAGCAAAGGAACTTAATGTTTTGTTATGGAAGCCACTGGTATTACCACATCGGTAGACATGTTGGTCTCCTATTCATATACCTCAGCTAAGAGCTACCATTCAAACACAAGGTCCGTCAGTTTGTATTAGGGCGCCTCTCCAAATAAAAAAGAACTACTGGTCTGTTTTTTAATTTAATTCCTTTTGAAAGATCATTTTCAATTTAATTCCTATTGACAGATCATAACCAATGTTCTGTGAGATTTATTTTTATAGTGTAAAACGTGGGTGCTTTGTTGGTTGTGTATCCTGTCACGGATCACTGTCGCAGAGTGGCGATCGTGTGGATGGTTACCGTGTTGAATCCTCGGAGTGTGTAAATCACTTCTCTTGCTGATCTTCTGTCTTCTTTCTTTCTTTCTGTCATTCTTTCTTTCTCTCTGATGAGCACCTGTCATATAACTATTTTATTGTATTTACAATATGGACCGAATATTGTCGTGCATATTGTTTGAAGGAAATGATTGTTCCTGTGGCATTTGTTTGACTAGCTATTGGCAAAGTTCGTCGCTTCTGCACGAAATTATGTGACCTTGTGACTTCTTCAGATGAAGACGGTTCTGTTTGCATGAACAGCTTTATCCTTTGTAGTATATCGCTGTTTTCTGCAGCGTAGGCGATGTAATTGTGCTTTGCTGTATCTATTTTGGAATAACTCTGATCTGTGACATTTCTTTGATCGGGGAAATTTATAATGCGTTACATGCTAGGCTGTCGTGGAATATTCTAATCCACATATATAAATTAAAAGGTAAATGTAAAGCCTAACAAATAAATTTAATAAAAGAAAAGAGAAATGGTAAAAGAACAGTGCTGTCACAATGACTGTACTCGAAATCCCCTTGTTTTCTACTTGGTCTGCAAATTGTAACGCTTTCACGTTGATAGTAAAAGCCTACTGTATTATTACCCGCTTTCCTCAATGAAACGTGTACTGTATTTCTTGGAACAACCTTGAGATACGCAAGCTGATCAATGACCTAGATTTAATATTTCATTCATTCCATACACGGCGTAACTAAAAGACAGATAAGGCAGGAGAGAGAGAGGGGCGAATGAAGGCAGGAAGCATGCAATACTAAACACGCGTCGCGCGATACACAATTGCTGCCATCACGCGTGTAAGGCCACATGCACTAACTTTATTTCAGACGGACAGTGATAAAAACACTACCCTTCCCAGAGTTAGGTTTTAAACCCTGAAAAACGCTTATTGGGGAAACCTGACATTCTACTGTTTTATGTCCGAAATCCTGACATTAGTCTGACAGTACAGCAGGACAGGTGTCGGTTCTAACATAAAAAATAAAAAAACAACTACACGACTATCCTGGAAAATACATATTTTGAACGCAGCCACTTAGCTCTTTTAAATTTGTATATTTGGGTTCCTTAGGGTTGGCTGACAAAGAATATGTAAAACGTTACGCAAATAGTCTAGGAATTACCAAGTTATGGCCAAAATAAAATAGTGGGGGTGCCTGACAGCATGAAATCATTTCTGCTCATAAAATTTTTTTATAACGTGTTTGAAAAAAATCTTACGTTACAGAATTAGCCTACCATGTAAACTCCAAATTGATTGGAGCGCCACAAATGAAAGACTAACCACGATTGGTCGGGCTATAAATACTATCTTGTGTTGTTATGGGAAACGAATAGAAGGGGTACTTTTTTGAAAAGATGTGTAGACATGGTTTGATTGGGTAGAGCTGCGAATATACTCGATTCAGAGCGTCTGTTCATTGCCACATCTTGTAATAAACCTACTAAGAAGCAGTGCGTTGAGCACCAGTGTATATTTTTTATAAAATAAAGCCTGGGACATCGGCAGATCGGAGTTGTGCTATATTCATTGCCAGTCAACGAAACTGTTTATTATTTCTATGAATTGTGGTAAGCTTGAAATATTCAATATCTTTTAATGAAAATTGAATGTAAATTGATAATTTATGTCTGTATATATGTGTAGTTCAGTAGCGAACATGATGTAAAGCCTATAGAGCTCCAGCCTGAACAGAAGGTGTCGGAGGAAAGTAAAACTGCATGGAATGGCCAAACAGTACACTGACACCTAGATTATTGACTAGAAAGAAATAATGCTGGAATTGCAGAGGCGTAGTAACCATTAGGGAGGGAAATACTGGTATAAAGTATTTCAGATGAAGCTGACAGTTGGCCTAACGCTCTGAACTCAATGTTTGTGATGTATTGTGCTCAGTGTAGAAATAGTGTATAAATTAGTTCTGACGTAGAAGGTACAACCTTCTTGTTTCAGGGACCGTGGTCTTAAAGTTATTGAGCAGCACCTGGTCAGAGCTTTGCTGAAGCCAGAGGCGGACAGCATACTCCTTGGTCCATATAGCAACCAGTGGGGTGACTCCAGAACTCATTAAAGTAATCGAGCAGAGGAGTCTTTTACTGCAGTCATCACGAAAGATAAGAGAGTGTGGCCATGGAGCTCAACATTATGTACCCCCATCTTAAAATGACATTGTAAAATAAAATTAAGAGGGGAATTTAATTGTTTTAATACCTGGAACTGAGAACATCTCCAATACTAGTTCCAATAGAAACAAACTATTGAAGTCATGATGACAAATACCAACAGAGCTTGAACAAAACAAAACCAGTATTACCTCATATTACTACTACACAACTGACACACATAGGATACTTTTAATAATATATGTCACTACAAGAATCATATTAATAAATTCTGTACATATAAATTGTAATTAAAATTGATTGTGATTCCTGGTTCCCTTTGTATTTGAATCAGGACACATATACATTCATGACAGCACTGAATACATATTGTTATTTGAAAAGTTATCAGTGACTCCTTTAAGATATCCTCGTAGAGTGTTTTATGTATGTGAGTGTCACAGTGTTGTCAAGTGTGGTGGAATAAATTAAATTGTTTATCTGTCTGTTGTTGTTATGACTTACACTTCATCATACACATACCCTAGACATATAACGTAGTCATCACACTATTCCAGAATAATTCTGACTGAGGTATACATATGTGGCAGCAAGTAAGGTTATCTATAATACACTACTCTTATTAGATATAGATACCTTCACAGCTGATCTCAGTCAGTACACTAAGTCCCCTATAAATATTTATAACATCCCACTTCACCACATAGGCCAGCATGCATTGTTTGTTACTTTTGTAAAAGTTGATTTGATTTCACAAAATAGTTTAGCAATTTGTCATGTTAGATAGTTTTCTTTTTTTTCGCCTACCTAAACATTTCTCATTTTGCTTTAATATATTTTTCTTTGTGTACTGCTCTTACTAATATTACTAATGATAATAATAATAATAATAACTAGCAAGCAACCGGTCAAGAAATTATGGCAAGGAATTATGGTGTGCGAATTCTGTCTTAAGCCCTGCGAATGGCACCACCTCTCCTATATTCAGTTTTTTTTCCTTTCTATTTCCTTCCATCTTCAACAGAGCAAATAAGCCTGTCAGCACACACAGACACTTGAAAACTATCATTCACACACACACACACACACACAAAGCACTGATAAACAGCTGGAGGCAGATGACTGAATTAGCCTGAATAAATATAAACTTTAAAAAAAAAAAAAAAACTGTGACCTCAGAACGTTTTCTTGGAAGGCGAACATTCTAATAACTAAACCACCGACGAGCTTTGGTACATGTTGTATTTGTTTTAAATTTAACTATATTTAATGATTGCCTCCTTCGGTCAGCGTTGCGTTACTTGAGGACATACCAAGCAGGTTATTAGAAAAGATAATAATAATAATTCAAACAAATACCATGCTGACCTGCGTAGGCGATCATGTCTCGCCACACCTTGCTTTCTTTATTGCTGTTTATCATTACTGTAGTTGCTTTTCCCCCATGCCCTGACGTTGATTTGCTCAGTATCGTTTCCCGTTTTCTCTAGTGTCTCCTTTGTCATCAATTTTCCCTGCTGTCGTGATGTGTTCTATAATTTAGCTTTATACATAGACCTCTGGCGATACATTCCTATTAGTCTTTGGTCGCCGTCCATGCTATTCTTATATTGCTTATGTAAAAGCTCACTTTTGCTATCTCCCCGAGTCAACTTGTTTGTTTTACTGATTTTAATTGTTTCGTATCCATATGACATTATTTATATTTTGCTACACTGAAGAACTTCTGTATTTTTCTTTCAAATTTGTGTTCCAGATGATGTTTCTCGTTTTATTTATTTCATGCTATTGTTTTTACTTGGGCAGTTGTATTATTTTTATTAGTACGTTGCATCTTTTGTCTTCTAGCAATATTACTTCTAGGATGTTTAAATCTTTGGGCGTGTTTCAGAAATGCTTGTTTTCTCCTTTTTTAAGAGAGAATCTTTACTTCTGGCGTAAGCTATTTTTACTTACTGTCACCTTTCGTTTTATCGTTCACGTTCACTAGTTTGTATTAGGACTGAGTCATCGGAATATTCTTTTCTCCTTATCTCTTCGTATGGAGCATAGAACCTCCACTGCTGCTGGCCCCTTGCATAAAGCTTGCACCAAATCACGTGCTGCTGCAGTTTTACGCGATGAAGTAGCCAACCTCACGAACAACCTCCTAGTAGTCTCTTAACGAATTAACTTAGACAGCAGCAGTCCTAATATGTTTTCTCTGTGTATATGTTTGTTGTTTGTCGTAGATTTTTGATAGGGGAATTAAGACTTGGATTGGTCCCTTCTGAATAAATTAGAATGAGTGATAGCCACAGTGAGAGATGATAGTAGAAATAGATTTCCACGAGTGAGATGGTAGAAATTTATAGAGGCTGTCCCGGAAAGCGAGAATCTTCTCTCTCTCCGCCTATCTTCTACAACAGATCCAGAGGAGTCAGACAGTCCATAAACTATATATATTAATATATATATTACCACTCACGTGCACACACACACCATTGACGACATGTAGACACACACACATGGGAAAACTATAACAATGATTATATAGATATTTGGGAACGAGCTGACCCGACACACTGATTAAGTTCAAGGGAATTTTTAATTATCAGAAAATTCCATCACAACACATAAAATTTCATCAAAGCATATACAAATAGTCAAAAAAAAAAATCAATAAAACTGCTACAAGAATGATAGACCCACAGTATGATCTTATCCCTCAAGGTATGCCCACAGTCCTGTTAGAATAAAGTGATAGCCCCAAGGAATCAAGGATACATTAGCGGTAATCTAATGATTTTCCCCTTTTAAAGGTATGAACAGACTTAGATATTAGTATGATCTATCCTAAGAAAAAGTATCTTGTTGCAACAAAAAAACGTGCATAAAGAAATTACAAAGTGGGTGAAATTGGGTATACCATAAAAGAGTCACTCGTTCCTGCTTTCTCTCGGTTCATTCATCAGGGCCCTGTCTCACTTAACCTTACCTACAATTGTGCTGCTGTTCGCCGTCTGGCGCACGTTATGACACAATCTGTTTTATCGTTTGATGAAGCGGATACCCAGCTCTGCAGATCTTGATTTCATCCAATTTGTCCGGGGAGCGTCCTCTTCAGGCGATAATTTTGGTCAGATTTTAAGTTAGTGTCACTTTATCAGTTCAGGTAAGAATTAGTTTTCAAGCGGGCTCACAGGATCAGAATCACGAGGTTTCCGCTACTTAGGAACAATGTCAGGTTTGTAACTTCGATCAAAAGGTAAAAAAAATTCTTGGTCACACCACAAGTTGACATAATTTGCGGTTAGTTACTATTTGTAATAGTTTACTCGCCACAAGGGCTGAACTGTACTTAAGTTTTCTCAGGAAGAATAAAATCTGGCGCAATAGGCCCGTTATGTCATTTCACCTTTAAAGGTCTTGTAAAGATTTTACACCAAGTCTTTTAAGGAAAATGTTTTAGTTCTTCTCAGATATTACTCATCAGTACTTAACGCTGGCAAAGTTTGGGTTAACCCCAGTTTTCTTCACTAAATAGAGGAAAAAAAACACATATAAAATAATTATACATACTATGTACTCGTTATAACTTACATTTTAAACTGCAAGCGTACAACTTGACTTATCATTTAAAACTTCCCGTGAAATAAGTTATATTCATAAAATCAATCATCATGAATTAGGAATACATACGTATCCCGTCAATACTCACTGATGTAGCATTTCAGTTATAAGTTAATTTTAAATTATATTCTCGTCTGATTATTTAGCAGTAAAATCAAATTCATTTATAGCTGCATGATTTTAAGCTGGAAATATAATTTATTCTGCTTTCCACTGAAACACGTCACTAGAAAATAATACAGACTATATTTTAATTCTCTCTGCACAAAAGAACTAGTGAAAAATAGGCGATTCAACACTTAATTACTCACAAAATATTAGATACTTAATATAATATTTACCTCCGCACAGAACTACAGATTAATACCACGAACTAGAATCATTCAATATAATGGTAGTCTAGAACTCGGCAAAGATTGCCCAGAAACTAAAGACTTTTCAATACACAAGATATTCTTCTAGCCTGGCGATCTGTCTACTGCAGATTTAGGAGTAAGAATGAAAATCTAGTTTCAAACTCTGGTTAATATCTTAAACCAGACAAAAGATCCCACTATTTCCAAAAACCCGATCTCTCCCCTTTCCTAACACCTACGTACCTTAGACGCTGGACATAACATGCCAAACGCGTCTTAGACACCTCACGCTACGAAAGCTGGCCGAGAGTGCCGTGACAGAGGAAATTACCAGACAAATGTCTCATTCTGTGCCGTGCAGATGTCGGTTATCACACCTCACGCCGGAGAAACGTTCGTGTCAGGTGAAAATGCTAGCCAAAAAGTCTGCTCCTATGTCTGAGTATGAAACATAATCACACATCTCGTCTGACTGCAGCGACGGACACGTTATATAATAACATGCGGGTGCGTTTCTAAATGAGAAAAGAAACAGGCGAAAGTATGAATGGGAAAATAGTAATGTTTATAGTCGCAAACGTACGAATGCGAAAACACAGGAAAAGGATAAAAGTGCGATAATAAAGTAGAGGACACGGATAGAAAAGAAAGAATATAGAAAATTTATTGATCATAATCTCTATGCGACATTGTTATATTGTGTCCATGGACTAATGTTCACAACATATTCTCTATTGGCTAAAAAAACGTTTCTGCTGTATACAATAACACAATAACACAGCACTGCTCATTCAACTGTTATTTATTGGTATGCATGTTCTTTATTATTCTCAAGTCTTTCCCATCGATATTCAGCTTTTAACTTTTTTATATGATTTCCTAATGTTTACATTGTTGAATGCCATAGAAAAGTCTATATGGATAAATCCATTCTTATAGGGATCTCGGTTAATGTTCTGATAGTATTGTTTAAGTCATTGACGTCGTTATATCCACACTGTTCATTGTCCGTTTCTGGTTTATTTTATCGCACTTCTAATTCGCTTCATGATATTTTTAATCTTGGTTTTGGGGGGTAATATCGCTCACAAGACGGATAAAGTGCTATAATCTTCACTTTCGATTGCACCAGTTATCATTTGCAAGGTTACAGATATGGATTTTAGTATAATATCAGTATGTGTATCATCCACAACATTTGCAAATACTGCATTTACGAAATTTCCCACAGCCTGCTTTTCTCCTGTCGTTTACTAACTGGTCCTGGAGCCTTGTTTTTGTTTTGTTTGGTTGTTTTTAAAAAAAATTTATTTATTAGTTTATTTATTGATTGGTTGTTGTTTTTCATGGTGCCATAATCTTTCAGTCCATATGATCTTTGTCCAGTTTTCTAATTGCATCTTTTTTTCATTTTCCTGTCTTCGTCTATGGCTCACTTTTCGAAGTAGGTGTTTTATAAGGCGTTGGAGGAGGTTAGTATCTTTTGTCGGGGTTTGACGAGAGTAGGCATATCTAGAGGTTAGACGGCATTCTCTGCTTGGGGTTGGCGGGAGTAGGCATAGCTAGAGGTTAGACGGCATCCTCTGCTTAGGTTTGACGGAAGTAGACATAGCTAGAGGTTAGGCGGCAGCCTCTGCTTGGGTTTGACGGAAGTAGGCATATCTAGAGGTTAGACGGCATTCTCTGCTTGGGGTTGGCGGGAGTAGGCATAGCTAGAGGTTAGACGGCATCCTCTGCTTAGGTTTGACGGAAGTAGGCATATCTAGAGGTTAGACGGCATTCTCTGCTTGGGGTTGGCGGGAGTAGGCATAGCTAGAGGTTAGACGGCATCCTCTGCTTGGGTTTGACGGAAGTATGCATAGCTAGAGGTTGGACGGCATCCTCTGCTTGGGTTTGGCGGGAAAAGGCATAGCTAGGGGTTAGACGGCATCTTCTGCCTCCGTTTGGCGGGAGTAGGCATTGCCAGAGATTAGACGGCTTCTGCCTCGGTTTGGCGGGAGTAGGCATAGCTAGAGGTTAGACAGCAGCATGTGCCTGGGTTAAACGGGAGAGGGTTGAGCTAGAGGTTAGGCAATACTCTGCTTGTGTTTGATGGGAGCAGGAGGTAAGCATCATTGGACGGGTGGAGGCGTAGCCAGAGGTTAGACAGCATCCTCTGTCTGTGTTTGATGGGAGCAAACGTAGCTCTAGGGTAGACAGCATCGTCTGCGTGGGTTTAACGGGAGTATGCTTAGCTAGAGGTTAGATGGCATCCTCTGTCTGGGTTTGATGGGGGTCGACGTAGCTCTAGATTAGACAGATTAGTTTGCCTGGGTTTAACAGGAGTATGCGTCGTTAGAGATTAGACGGCATCCTCTGTCTGGGTTTTCGGTAGCAGGCATAATAATAATAATAAATTCTTTAAGCACCAAACACGGCGCATAAGGCAGAAACCAGTGCTCTCCAGGTTGTTCGTTGTGACGCCACTCCTCTTAGCTCTTGCACATTATTTAGGCCCAACGTTCTTCCTTCTCTTATTATTGTTCTTCTGAGTGTTTCTTTTGGTCTTCCTTTTTTCCTCTTACCCTGATGAGCGCCTGTAGTGGTATTCTGTTGTTTTGCATTCGTAGGACATGACCGATATATGACCATCGTCTTTTCCTTATATAGTCGGAGACATATTTCTGCCTAGAGTCTTCTCTTATTTGTCGATTAGTCTTGAATTCTTTCCACTGATGTTCATGAGTTTTCTAAGACATTTGTTCTCGAATGTATTCAGCTTGTTCTCCAATGATTTTGTTATTTTCCAACTCTCACAGCCGTATGTTAACACTGAGATAACATTTGAAATTAAACAGACAGACGAAGCTGGTATGTATATGTCAATATTCATCTTAATTTTCCAAATGTTAGATAATCTATTGAAGGCGCTAGCTGCCAAAGCAATTCTAGTATGGATTTCTCTTGTTGTGTCACCATCCTGAGTCATTTTACTGCCTAAATAATTGAAACTTTCAACTTTCTGCAGGCATAGCGTAGAGGTTAAACTCCATCATCTGCCAAAGTTTGGCGGTAACAGGCGTAGTACAGAGGGGCTACAATATATACCACCATATGCCTGGGTTTAACGGGAATAGTCGTAGCATAGAGATTAGGCAGCGTTCTCTGAAGTAATTGGTCGGGAAAGTGTTGCTGGATTAGTCGTGTCACGGCTTTATTCTTCACGTTTCTGTTCCTTGGGTCATGAGGATCAAGAATTCCTCAGAAGCGAAATATTCAATGTCTCTTGCGCACATTGTTGACGGTAAAGTGTATTTTTTTCTGACGTTAGCAAAGATGAAGTGATCGGCCAAGTTCAGTAGTAATACCCTTGTATCGCCGCTGGTTTTGTAATTTATTTAGGTTGGCCGAAGCAGTATTCAGCGCAAAGTCTCGGCCTGCTGATGTTATTTGTCGAATGGAATTGCTGTGGTTAAATGATTTTGTTACTTTGTTATTTTCAAGTTGATATTTGTAGTAGACTTGATTCATCCATTGATTTCTCTTAGTATCTTGTTTTGTTTTTTTTAAACATTGGGTGTAATTTTTTCAGCAAAACTTAAACCATCAGCTTTGTCGATCCTATGCTTCGCAGGTGGTAATTTTAGTTTAAAGTTATTAAGATTTTCTATAACTCCGCGTCTACTAGATGGGGGACAGACGTTTCGTGATCTATGTGTTAGTCAAAACCGAATACGTATATTTTCAATACTTTCTGTTGGTTATGCTTTAGAAAATAACCATTTTAGTTCTGCCATATGTTATATATATATATATATATATATATATATATATATATATATATATATATATATATATATATATATATATATATATATATATATATATATATATATATATACACACACACACATATGGAAGGAACTATTTTACAGTGCCAAATGTCCTTATTAATGGCGACCGCTTACTCTGGTAGGAGACCTCTAACCCTGTATGAAGGATTATTGTTAAAGTGATTTTCACAGCACGTGATTACCACACCCATCTCCAGTTGGAGAGTTCAGGATCCCGTCATCCCGCCTTATCTTGTGAGCCATTATACATTTGCTCGTGTGGGTGTTCATATATATGAGTTCTTTGTTTTGGCCTAACAGTTTTGGGAAATCTGTGCGCAGTGCGCGTGGAAACTGTCGCGAGTGTTCCTGACAACTTTTCAAAAGTGTATTGTGCGTATGTTATTTAGTGTGGTACACGCAACTGATAATTGCACTGCGTACAATTTTGTGTCTTACGCTTTACTAGAGCGGGTGGAAACATTTACATCTTCAAGCTAACCTAACAACTGTTATCAACCATGGATCACGTCAAAGCCTACGATGACTCGATTCCAATAGTACGTATTCTCTCTCTCTCTCTCTCTCTCTCTCTCTCTCTCTCTCTCTCTCTCTCTCTCTCTCTCTCTCTCTCTCTCTCTCTCTCTCTCTCTCTCTCTCTCTCTCTCTCTCTCTCTCTCTCTCTCTCTCTCTCTCTCTCTCTCTCTCTCTCTCTCCCTCCCTCCCTCCCTCCCTCCCTCCCTCCCTCCCTCCCTCTCTCTCTCTCTCTCTCTCTCTCTCTCTCTCTCTCTCTCTCTCTCTCTCTCTCTCTCTCTCTCTCTCTCTCTCTCTCTGTCTGTCTGTCTGTCTCTCTCTCTGTCTCTCTCTCTGTCTCTCTCTGTCTGTCTGTCTGTCTCTCTCTGTCTGTCTGTCTCTCTCTGTCTGTCTGTCTCTCTCTGTATGTCTCTCTCTGTCTGTCTGTCTCTCTATCTCTGTCTGTCTGTCTGTCTCTCTGTCTGTCTGTCTGTCTCTCTCTCTGTCTGTCTCTCTCTCTGTCTGTCTCTCTCTCTCTCTGTATGTCTCTCTCTGTCTGTCTGTCTCTCTATCTCTGTCTGTCTGTCTGTCTGTCTCTCTGTCTGTCTGTCTGTCTCTCTCTCTCTCTCTCTCTCTCTCTCTATATATATATATATATATATATATATATATATATATATATATATATATATATATATATATATATATATATATATATATATATTTATATAAATATATATATTTATATATATATATATATATATATATATATCACTCTGTCTCTCTTTCTCTCTATGTCTTCCTCCCTTTTATCACTCAGATTGGAGGAAAAGTGGAGATGACCACGAATGTGGTTACAAGTGTTAACAATAGATTGCCTCTAGCATGTTAATAGCGTATATTGTCACACTAGTTATGTGTGTTCTCACATTTGTAACCACAATGTTTTATGTATGACGTATTTTAACCATACCAAGCTGACTATTCTTGTTTTATTCCAAATTAACACTGTATTTTTTATACATGTCGTATTATAGTTTTCATTATTGTATGACTCACTGAACACCATATTTTTGTTGCCGTCAGTGGAATGTAAAAAGCACCATACAAAGTCTGAATTGGTTTTTTTTTTTTTTTTTTTAAAGACACTTTTGAGAATTTTGAAACCTTTACTTTACGTCATATTGACTGAACCAGAAAAATGTATCACATTTGTGAAGTGTGAATTCGCACTTAAGTGTCTTCGCTATTCATTCATAGTTTATGATTAGCCTTAATCAACTTTTTTTACTGTTGGTTTTTTTCTCTTGGGCACTTTTGAACTAATGATCATTATCATTGACAATCTTATTGTTGCAGAATATTTTCTGGCTCTTGTTGTATATAAAATATTTGTGTATTAATTAACTTTATCACTGCCTGCCTTGTTCTAGGTCATTAACATTAATTTAGATTGGTATAACTCGTATTTATCGGGTAGACTTCATTGCTAATTATAGCTGCACCATTGTAACAATCCTTTTCTGCACTTTCCTGCTATATTAAATAATATGTAACTAACTACACGGTGTCCCAAAAACATTTAAACAGTTTGAATGTTGATGGCTGACGTTTACATATGTTAACAGTAATTTCATCACGCTTAAAATATTATATGCCATATTGTCCAAAAAAAGCCAACTGTCCTATTGCTTAACGCAGTGAACATATTACACTGCAAAAATAAAATTATTTACATTCTTCACAAAATGGTGAATCCACAATTGTCTGCATTATTTTAACATAATTTAGGGACATTTACAAAAAACAATTAAGATTTTCACTTTTAATTATTGCCACATCCAACCTCAAGCAATTTGAACAATCCCAGGGTACTATGGCCAATACTGTGTATGTTATCTGAAACTCTTGAACATCCATCATTGTACAAATTTCAAAAACAAATTCCACATAATAGTTTCGTTCTAGAATTTCAGTGACAGATTTATCTTGAACGTGTCAAGAAAATACAAACCAAACCCCACCTGTGGACGTTAACACAGCAGCCTTGCACATGCAAAGAAGCTGTGTAGCTTGCAATACAACATACGTGACATGACCATGACACAGAGAGGAAGACTGGTTGCTGTATAACATCAGTAGATCAACTCTAGACAATACAAATCCAGCAATAAGGTAGTCTCTGAATACCTCGCAGACTATAATCCAGACTGTTATCTCAAGTAGAAAAGAAAAGCATTGTACATTATTTTATTGAAAAAAAAGTTTGTTTCACAGCAGATACTGCCATAGGGAAACGAAGTGTTGAAGACTTCACTATACTAGATGTACGTTTTATGACGTGAGGTGACTGGTTCCTTTCTTCGCTGCCTTTGCCTTCCCTGACTCAAGAATAGAGTCAAGTATACATTTACTGCTCAACAGACAGGAGCGTGACGCTACCACGTTTCGAGCTTGGGTAACTTTGCCTGGAGAATCAAGCGCTTTAACTACTCGACCATTTAATGACCTTCTCACACTAGAGCTTAATGACCTTCTCACACTAGAGCTTAATGACCTTCTCACACTAGAGCTTACCGTTTGTTATACTATTGACTGTAGAGTGAATGTGACACATACCTGGATAAGCAAGGGAGAATGATTGAAGACTTTAGTTATATTTTTCTTAATGATGCATGACGTTAAGGTTAAAGACTAGAAATGCAAACAAACAAAATCGACTGCGGTAAAATATCGCACAGAAAAAGGAGTAGTCCAGCAGTAAGTCACTTGAACAGCATTAGAGCCTGGCCTCTCGCGGTAAGGGTGCCAGGTTTGAAACACAGTAGCGTCACGTTCCAGTATACCCAGCTGTAAATGGATATCTGACTGAGTTTGAGTCAGGGAAGGAAAAGGCAGTGAGAAAGGGAGCTAACCATCCCACCTCTCGATGCCGGACCTAGTATAGTTAAGTCTCTAGCACTTCACTCCCGACGGCAGTATGTGCCCGGATACTACCTTTATCTTTGAAAGTAACATTGCGGTTAATTCCCCTTCACAAGATACTAGGATGAAATGAACCTAACACAATCCTGGACGAAATGGCATCATTCCTGACCCATCTATGATTGTGAATGAGGATGAGTCAACTCACAATGTTAGAAATAACCTCTCGTTCCGAACATGAGTCAACATAAGCCTTGTAAGAAATATATGCGATTGTCACAGTTAATACTTCCAATATTTTTTTATAAAAATTGTTGACTGTGTATAAAATTATCTTTTTTCTTAACAATAAAGCAGGTCTTTATTTATTTGCTGTAGTTATTCTTTATCGGCTGTAATCTGTCATTATTATTTATTTAACCAGTAGAGAGAGAGAGGCTTATTAAAACCTCAAGGCAATTTTGCCTCGTTTTGGCGAGGCGCGTCCCGGTCAACCTAGACGGTTATATTCGGGCGCATGCCCAAATATAAAAGACCTTTAGGTCTGAGTTAGTAATGATATGCATCGACTTTGGCAATTACATGAAAATGAATGCTGGTCCCTGCATCTTATCTTAGAATGAATCTCTGTTGATGTTTATACCCAGCTCTAACTCAGTGCATGATATATTAGTACATTTAAGGTTACCAAATTGGATTTAGGTGAACAGCAGCTAAAATAATCTGAAACCTGGAGCAAAGCCTCTCCATAATACATTAGTTGGGGAAGAAGTGCGTTATCAACTTGCTCGAATGGGATTTTTTTAAATTCAATAAAGCACACTACGTACTCTTGAATTTTTAATTAACTTGATGATGGCCCCTGATTTGTTTATATTTCTTTACGAAAAACTTTAATTACTCATAATGCCATAATTACAATATTAAATTATTAAATAATTGACTGATTATTGTATTGTCATCGGGAATACACAACAATGCCAAGTTTCAGAGCTATTCCTCGCCTGGAAGTGATTGAAAAATCGATTGCAAGATTTGAAAGTGACAAACAAGTGAAGTTAAATAAAATCGTGCAAAAAACACAGAAGGGCAAATTACATAAAATAAACTTCTTCTTTTTTGCCTTTTCCTTATGAGGCACGACGCCACCACTGCAGCTGGCCCTTTGCAGGAAAGCAACATAACAGCATTCGTATCACAGCAGTGGTCGTGTCTTTAGCAATTTGTTTGACATAATGAGGTTGTCAGCCCCAAGCACAGCCTCATATTAGTCGCCTCATACGATATACCTGAAGTCGCAGTAGTCCCATTCGTTGTTTATCTCCTCAGAGACACATAGCAACCACACGGGTCACGTGAACTAGGCGAAATCATTTTTAGACGACATCATCTTGTGCATGTGTGGGCGTGCGTGCGTGCGTAGGAATATGCATGAGACATAGTGAGAGCACAGATATGAAACATGCATGAGACATGGTGAGAGCACAGATATGAAACATGCATGAGACATGGTGAGAGCACAGATATGAAACATGCATGAGACATGGTGAGAGCACAGATATGAAACATGCATGAAACATGGTGAGAGCACAGATATGAAACATGCATGAGACATGGTGAGAGCTCAGATATGAAACATACATGAGACATGGTGAGAGCACAGATATGAAACATGCATGAGACATAGTGAGAGTACAGATATGAAACATGCATGAGACATTGTGAGAGCACAGATATGAAACAAACATGAGAAATGGTGAGAGCACAGATATGAAACATGCATGAGACATAGTGAGTGCACAGATATGAAACATGCATGAGACATAGTGAGAGCACATATATGAAACATACATGAGACATAGTGAGAGCACAGATATGAAACATACATGAGACATAGTGAGAGCACAGACATAAAACATGCATGAGACATAGTGAGAGCACAGATATGAAACATGCATGAGACATGGTGAGAGCACAGATATGAAACATGCATGGGACATAGTGAGGGCACAGATATGAAACATGCATGAGACATAGTGAGAGCACAGATATGAAACATGCATGAGACATAGTGAGAGCACAGATATGAAAAATGCATGAAAAATAGTGAGAGCACAGATATGAAACATACATGAGACATGGTGAGAGCACAGATATGAAACATGCATGAGACATAGTGAGAGCACAGATATGAAACATGCATGAGACAGTGAGAGCACAGATATGAAACATGCATGAGACATAGTGAGAGCACAGATATGAAACATGCATGAGACATAGTGAGAGCACAGATATGAAACATGCATGAGACATAGTGAGAGCACAGATATGAAACATGCATGAGACATAGTGAGAGCACAGATATGAAACATGCATGAGACATGGTGAGAGCACAGATATGAAACATGCATGAGACATAGTGAGAGCACAGATATGAAACATGCATGAGACATGGTGAGAGCACAGATATGAAACATGCATGAGACATAGTGAGAGCACAGATATGAATGATGCATGAAACATAGTGAGGGCACAGATATGAAACATGCATGAGACATGGTGAGAGCACATATATGAAACATGCGTGAAACAAAGTGAGAGCACAGCTATGAAACATGCATGAGACATGGTGAGAGCACAGATATGAAACATGCATGAGACATGATGAAAGCACTGATATGAAACATGCATGAAACATAGTGAGAGCACAGGTATGAAACATGCATGAAACAGAGTGAGAGCACAGATATGAAACTTGCATGAGACATAGTGAGAGCACAGATATGAAACATGCATGAGACAAGTTGAGAGCAGAGATATGAAACGTGCATGAGACATGGTGAGAGCACAGATATGAAACGTGCATGAGACATGGTGAGAGCACAGATATGAAACATGCATGGGACATGGTGAGAGCACAGATATGAAACATGTATGAGACATGGTGAGAGCACAGATATGAAACATGCATGAGACATGGTGAGAGCACAGATATGAAACATGCATGAGACATGGGGAGAGCACAGATGTGAAACATGCACACATGTAAAGTAATCACGTTTTCCTGTAGCTATTACCAACATGTCTAGCAAATCGACCAGTGCAATTGGTTTTGTTTTTTAATTTACCAAAAAATAGTTTACAATACATTGCATTCAGCAGAGAATGTCTTCACACATTTGGTTGAAAACGAGGTACCAGAATAACGTAAACAGATTGCCTTTGCTTTCCCTTGATTTTAATTTGTAATCTACATTTTTTTCCAGCAAATATTTGGAAGAGACGAACAGAGATATCTGTAATCATTATCATCAACTCCTTTTTTGGCTTCTTATAATGCAAAAATCTACCACTACGAATATACACTTTCAGATGGCTCCCTCGGGGAAGCCTACGCCAGAGTTCATGCTCTTGCAGCGGTAATTCCTGTAACAGCTTCTTGTACACAATGAAGTCGCCAGTAGCACGCACAACCTCACATGAGTCCCCTGTACAACGGCTAGCCACCGTGGAAGAGATTGGGGCCCTACCACGTACGTCCTAAAGAAGGTAATGGAATCGCAGTTGAAGGCAAACGTGCAAGGGAAAGACAACTCTATAAGTGGGAAGACAACATCAAGAGATGGATAGGAAAGAGTCTATCAGTGCACCACCAAGACAAGAGACGGAAGACGTTGGAGATCCATTACAGCCAACCTTCGTTGCGGAGATGGCAGCTGATGATGATGATGATGATGAGATGCCTAAGAGAGAAATAGTTCTGTTGTATTTGTCTCCTAAAAGACATCCCCCCCCCTCCCTACACTGGGAGGAATCTGTACTGCAAATTATTGAAGGCTAAGTATCTGAATGACCCGTGGAGTTTCCGGGGATCTCTGAGGAGACAAAGAAAGAATATGATTACTGCTCCCTGATAAGGCGTTTTTTTGTGATGTTACTGCTTTCATAAGGTTATACTGGACACATAAATGAATGGTCAACTCGTTCCGACACAGTGCTGACATCGAGTGAGAATGTAGATGTAATAGACGCGAATGAGTGTACAGTTCTGTTGAGTTGACAAGTCACTCACTCAATCATAGTTAGAAGTCAATAAAGGATAGACTGCTGATGACGTTTCATACATTTAATAATGGACGTACACTTCGACATCACGATTACAGTCACTTGAACAGGTTGGCAAAAAATCATCGTATACTTGGAAAAATGGGTGACAATATCAGATGTACATTTATGTGGCATGAAAATATAATGGAACGATAGTAGGCAAGCACTCAATATTCTGGTTGTCTATCGTCTCATGCTTCAACTGACTAATCGCGTCAGTTAAGGTGGATACATAATCATCAACAATGGTTCACTGTCAGAACCTTCTTCTGGCTAAGTTTCTCAAGCCGTAAATTCATCAAATGTTTATAGCAACAATGTTAAACCACAGTACTGGGTTTTTCATAATACATAGATCTCTGTACCATCATCAGATAATAGGACCTTTTCTGTTCTCCGACGATGATCTGCTTACAATGGCGGGATCCCAAAATGGCTCTCCTCCGTGAGCTTCGCTAACCCAGGATGAAAAATTATGAAGCAGAATTAATTCGTTATTCATCCATAAATGTCCTCATTGGGCTTCTATACATTTCTGCTATCAAGAAGGCTGGTTACATCAAGTAATCTAGTGCTGCTAGATAACACGTAATCTTCATCTGTAGTCAACAATCCTAGATGTACGATAATACGTCTCCCATCTAGGCTTAGCAAAAACGTTCAGCAAAAAGGTGTTGGTTTTACCTGGCTTTAGGAAAACACACACAAGCGAATAACGCACGTCATTCCTTGGCGTTAATAATGAACATTAGGAGAATCTCTGATACTACAGTCATACAGAGAAACAATCTCCTTCCTAGAATAAATCACAGAGATCAATCTTCAGACATTCTAATCGAACCAGCCCATAGTAGCGACGACATGACAGCCGCTTCTCGTCGACACCCCAAATCGACGCATGCGCAGAAACGCCTTTGACCCCAGAGTTCAGCTCAAAAAATAGACCGACATAGAAATACAAAGATACAAAGATATAAGACCGAATCACCTTAGATAGTCAAGGAATAAATATAAATTCGGGCCATAAACATTTTAAGCAAGACCAATCTGTTTCTGGCCATACCAGACGCAACATGACGTCAATCTAGTATTCATACGCCAGATTGAGACACAAGAAAAGATAACCCATATAACCGAATATAACATCGATCAATCAGGGTTATTGCCCTTAGACTAAAAATATTGATTCTCAATTAAATGCTTTTCATCAGACAAATAGTTATACTTTACATTTGTATGCCTACCAACAGTAATCTGTGCGTCACAGACTACCACACAAAAGAATCTGTGCGCAACACTCCCTCAGGCAGGTCGCACGAGGCGACGAATATGAGGTAGTGCACGAGGGCTGGCTACCTCATCAATTAGAATAAACTGCTTTAAAATTAACGCTGCAAAATGCGTTGATACAGGCTTCCTCTCTATCCCTCTCTATATGTGCGTGAATGACTATGAGTAAATGTACTTGTGTATGCTCAGTTTCTGATTGTGATGATAATATTAATTAATCCTGTCTGAAGTTGTTAATATTTTAATTTGTAAAACGCTGAAAATTGTATTGCAGGGCAGAAATGTAAAAAGGCAATTATGCCTATTTCTTTACCCTGATGAAATAAAGATTTCGTTCGTTCGTTCGTTCCTGCAAGTGGACTAGCTGCATTGTTAGCTTATGCTCTATACGGAGCGAAAAGAACAAGAAAAAAGTAGCAGTGTCTGAATGCTCTTGTTGCTGGTTTATGCTTATTTATTTACTTAAAGACATTTCACGTGTTTATTTACATTTGTGTGCTACTTATTTCCTTCAGGCTGTGCAAGCGCAGGAAAGCAAGCGAAGGAAGCGGCGTATTATGAAAATTGCTGTATACTTCATGTTTGGAGTTATCGCACTTGGAGTATTCTCTATCTGGCTCTTTCATAAAGACAAAGTTGAGTCGCTTCGTTTTGGCTCGGGATTTCTGTTCACAGTCAAGCTGCGATCGCTGGAAATCAAAAATGACGATGGAGACATTGTCTTGTACGGCGATATGGGTCGCCAGCTGCTGGCCACGCCCTATGACCACTGCTGGGACGAGAAGTACGTAACCTACGAAGAATCCTGCTTGTATTGGCGCGACATGGCCTTTCTGAGAGTGACCAGGGATGATAACAGCACGTCTTCCTGCTACACTCTAGAGTGGGAAGGCCTTGAGAAAGAGTTCCAGGCCGAGGATTGTTTTTACTTGCAGCGCTATAATTGGTATGGCTACCTCATGAATACGACTCCCCCGTGGCCGATCACTGGCGTGTATTTAGAAGGTCTTGACTATTATGTAGAGTACCCACAAGAGCAGGTAGAAAGTTTGGTGCCTGTATGGTTTGGGTCGCAGGGGGTTGCCATCTTTGTAGATTCCAGCTTCCCCTTTACTATAGCCTGGAACGTCTCAGACAAACGACAGTTTTGTATCACTTCCAAGCTGATAGCTAACGCTAATCTTGAACGTTTAACTCTGTTACGTTACACAATCTGCCAAGGGAAATCAATGAAAGATGTTTACAAAGTTTCTCGCCAGCACAGACAAGATGTAGATACAGATTTTGTTTTCAAGCAGAAACACAAACACCTTCTGCTTCCCCAGCCTATCCACGCCTTAAGCACAAAGGAGAACTTGCCTGAACTGCTGAATCAGATGCGAAAGAACGAATCCAAGTGCAGCTTTATTGAGCTGCATGATGAGTGGGAGGGAGAATATGGTAATCTTAGTGTGGATTCAACCATGGTGGAGGATGTGGAAGCACTGACAGTCGAGGCAGCCCGCCATAATTGTTTTCCTATTCTGCCCATCTCGACATTTTTTAGCTACAAATCTCAGCACTTCAAAGATGGTGTCGACAACGGTTACTTCGTCAGGGACAAGCAAAACCTAGTCACTAGAATGATCAAATGGCGAGGCCACGAAGGGGCAGTTCTGGATGTGACAAATCCTGAGGCTGAACTATGGTTTTTAAACCACATCAGGACCCTTGTGAAGCAGCTTAGCGTCAAGGCCCTAAAACTTTTGAACCTAATTGTCCCTCCAGACTCCAGATACTTTGATTACAACATGACCCACTTGGATTACACGAGAATATTTTACAGGGATATGGCAAGTCTCAACATCTCACTGGTGCTGGAGCTTGCCACTGGATTTATCCCCTTGCCAGTGTACATGCCGATCCGTATGAAGTTCTACGGTGAATCTGGCTCCTCTTGCCTAAACACCTCCATTCCTTACTCCTTGATAATGGGTATGAGCGGTTTCCCGCTTCTTATTGCAGACGCAGACAGAATGGCTCTGAATTCCACAACTGAGGAGATGTTCATTCGATGGCTGCAGATGGCCATTTTCTTCCCGGTACTGGAGATTCCCAGTATTCACTTGTTGAAGAAAAAGGAGATGCAAGAAAGTCTGCGTGAAGCCCTGAATCTTCGCAATCGAGAACTTTTACCTTATCTTACTAAGGTATGGGAGGCAGAGCCAGAACTTCCCATTATTCGTCCTCTCTGGTGGATTGCTCCAAATGATGTCAAGGCACAGGTCATCAATGACCAGTTCTTGATAGGAGACAGACTGCTGGTGGCACCAGTCCTGTGTGAGAAAAGTGGCCCAAGACACGTTTACCTGCCTGAGGGCACGTGGCGGGGGCATGGCAAGGGTGAGCCAATTCAGGGGCCTCATACGATAAAAGTTACCACAGAAAACTTTAATGTCATCCCCTATTTTTGGAGGGAAGACAAAAACTAGGGCTGGGTAATAATCATGTACCAGTATTGAGCAGCACTAAATCAAAAGTAGTTTTACTAACATACTGTTGCACCCATTTCTAGGATTACTGCAGTGGCGCATATAAAGGAATTAACAGAATGCGCCATCATATGGCCTCGAATCTTTAAATTGGAGGGGGGGTTGGAAGGAGTGTGACTCCCTCAAGTAGGTAGGGGACAAATTTAAGCCCATATTATTCCAGTGTAGGATATGGTGTGAGAGCTGTGTCATAGAGCTTCAGTGAGTGTAATACAGCTGATTGAGTATTAAATGAAGGAGCATAACAGGACTGGACTGCAATAACGATTTTTTCCAGTAATTTTCTTTGTCCGGTTCTAAAATTGGATGGGGTAGAAATTTGAAGAAGCTTTAACGGATCACTGAGAATTCATGTTTCTCGTTCATGCTGTATTATACCTGTATACTTTCACTCAGCTAAGCTTTGTCACATGTGGCATGACATTATTGCTTCATGCTGTTAGCACAGTTATGTAAGCAGAGCACATGAATTACCATTACGGACAGCAGTCTAAATCTTGCCATACCGACTGGTGTGGGCTGTCAAGTTTCCCCACAACTTGCTGAAGTGTAGAAGCCATTAAATGAATAACTGTTGCGTTCATATTGTATTGCCACCTTTTATGTTTCATGTAGCTGCGTATAAGAAATTATTTAGTGGAGATAGATGAGATACAAGCTGAACTGCGCACCAGGCATTGGTACAGTAACTACAGGATTGAGGAACGAGGGAAAGGGTAGGAGTGAAGACAAGGGAAAGAGCAAAGGACGCATGGAGAGAACAAGCTAATGAAAGAAGATATTTCATTCATTCAGTCATTTCCTGTTTGACTCCCTATGGGGCCTAGAAGCAATGTTGTAGCTGGTCCCCATGCAAGAAACCACGCACCAAAGTACGTATGTGCTCTTGCAAAGGTGGTGTCTGTGGCAGTTTGTATTACATGATGAGGCTGCCAGACCTCAGCAAAACCTCATGTTTGTCGCCACATACGACATGCTTGAGGAAGCAGTAGTCCAATTCCTTCTTTGTCACCTTGGAGACCCTGGGAAACTTCACAAGACAAGGAAAATATTGATTAGGGTGAAAATGTCTCTGGATATGGAACTATTAGTGAATTACATGAAAGTTCTTAATAGCTTATACGATATCCAGATAATGATGGCCGTTACACGTTTAAGATAATATCTGATAAACAGTATACTGATAGTGACGAAACTTGTGGTTGAAGTAAACAGTAAGGATCAGCATTAAGTCAGGTAAATTAGTGGAAGCAGCATATTGTCAGGATGTTTAAATGCAGTCAACTTCTTTCGGACAATGTTGACAGTCCCGGCATTGACATTACTTTGAAGGAAAAGGGGGGGGGGGGGGGGGGGGGGGGGGGGGGGGGGGGGGGGGGGGAGTTCAAAACGGATGCCGATTTTCTGAAACACGAGTAAAGCTTCTGTTTTCTGTTTTTTAAATTATTATTAAATAGGTGTATTAGTGAAATATTTTGAAAGAAGTATATTGGTGACATTTAATAGTAAGGCATTCCAGGACAAACCAAACCGGAGCACAGTGAATCGTGAAAGAGGCCACTTCATGGATTAATAAAATTAGGTATATGGCAAAGCGTATAGAATATAGGTTGCTTTAAGTTTAAAACAGAACCTTGGGGGTTAAGTATAGAGGAACTGAAAGGTGAAGGATAAACGAAAAAAAAAATGAAAGTCATTATGTTACCGAGTTGAAGAAACTAACGGTTTCAGCTGTATTTACGTTTCTGCCTTAAGTATATCTAGAGGAGAGATGTGGAGTAACAGCAGGTTGATGAAATGGGTGGCAGTGTTGGCTCACTAACCATTGCACCTTCAAGGCAACCAAGAATATTCACTCATTGATTGGTTAGTCGTTCTTACACGCTAAATATGTGAACTATGATCGTTGGGCATATGTATGCAGGTATGGGACCATTTATTCCGCTACGCAGTACATGTATGTTGGAATGTCCCAGAAGCTGACAAAGTTTAATTTTTAAAATGAGTACCAAGTAATATCTGAGGCTTCCTGTTTGTTTGCGTTGGTGCTAATGATGTTCGACTGTTTTCATTCCAGTGAACCTTTGTGTTTCTTGTGATTTTCTCTCACATATTTAGTGCTTTCTTCAGCCCGGTTCAAATAACACATTGTTACTATGTCAAAAAAGGCCTGCAGAAAAAACTCTGAGTGACAGAACTGCCAAAAGGAAGCGTGTATCTTTAAATAAAAGTGGAGTTCCAAGAACGTTTAGGCAAAGGTGCATCGGTGGGGTTTTTATGAAATTAGTATGATATTGGTTCTTCTGCCATCTAAGATTTAATGAAGCAAAAATTAAAAAAAACTGTTACCAGCTTATGTGTGTAGTGATTTATACAAGATAATGAAACACAGGAAAACGTTACGCCAGAAAAATTATGTAGAAGTAGACAGTGTAAATGGAATGAATCCGACTTGCTGTGATAAAGTGGGATGTTATAAATATTTATAGGGGACTTAGTGTACTGACTGAGATCAGCTGTGAAGGTATCTGTATCTAATAGGTGTAGTGTTTTACAGATAACCTTACTTGCTACCACATTTATACCTCAGTCAGAATTATTCTGGAATATTGTGATGACTACGTTGAATGTCTAGGGTTATGTAAATGATGAAGTGTAAGTCACAACAACAACAGACAGATAAACAATTTAATTTATTCCACAACACTTGACAACACTGTGACACTCACACACATTTAACACTCTATAAGACTATCTTAAATGAGACAATGGTAAAGTTTCAAATATATATGTATTAATTACTTTCACTAATATATATCCTGATTCAACTACACAGTGAACCAGGAATCACAACCAAATGTAATCACAATTTATATGTACATAATTTATAAATATGAACCTTGTAGTGACATATTTTATTAGTATTATCCTATGTGTGTCAGTGGTGTAGTAGTACTATGAGGTAATACTGGTTTTGTTTTTCAAGCTATGTTGTTATTTGTCATCATGACTTCAAGTGTTTGTTTATCTTGGAAATAGTATGGGGAAAAGTTCACAGTTCCTATCAATTGAACCAAGGTATTGTCCCTCTGTTTTACTATAATGTAAATTTTAGAGGGGGACACATAATGTTGAGCTCCTCTGGCCACATAAGCTTATCTTTCGTGATGGCGGCAGGAAAAGACTCCTCTGCTCGATAGCTTCCCTGTGTTCTGGAGACACCTCACTGGTCGCTATCTGGACCAAGGAGTATGCTGTCAGCCTCTAGATTCAGCAAAGCTCAGACCAGGTGCTGCTCAATAACTTTAGGACCACGGTCCCTGAAACAAGAAGGTTGTACCTCCTATTTCAGAACTAATTTATAATCTATTTCCAGACTGAACACAATACATAACAAACACTGAGTTCAGAGCGGTAGGCCAACTGCTATCTTCATCTGAAACAATTTACACCAGTATACTCCTCCCTAATGGTTACTACGCCTCTGCAATTCCAGCATTAGTTCTTTCTAGTCAATAAGATAGGTGTCAGTGTACTGTTTGGCAATTCCTTTACTTACTTACTTAGTCGTTCCCCTTCTACCGTGAGGTGTAGAGGTTTGGCAATTCCATGCAGTTTTACTTTTCTCCGACACCTTCTGTTCAGGTTGGAGTAATATATAGGCTTTGCCTCATGTTCGCTACTGAACCACACACATATACAGACATAAATTATCAATTTACATTCAATTTTCATTAAAAAGATATTGAATATATCAAGCTTACCACAATTCATGGAAATAATACACAGTTACGTTGACTGGCAATGAATATAGCACAATTTCGATCTGCCGATGTCCCAGGCTTTTATTTAGAAAAATATGCACTGGCTCTCAACGCACTGTTTCTTTAGTAAGTTTATTTGAAAAATGTGGTACTGAACTGACGCTCCTAATTGACTATATTGGCGGGTCTAACCAATCGGGCCATGTTTACACAGCTTTTCAAAAAAAAAGTACTCCTACTCACGTTTCCCTAACAACAAAGAATTAGTATTTGTAGCCCGACTAATCGTGTTTAGCCTTACATTTACTTCTATCCAATCAAATAGGATTTTACATGGGGGCCCATTTCCCGTAAAATAGTGGTTCCAAAACATGCCACTGTGCGATTATTATTTGGTGTTGTCTGACACCCTCACTATTTTCTTTTGGCTATAATTTGTTAATTCCTAGACTATTTGCGTAACACTTAACATATTCTTTGTCAGCAAGTCCTAAGGAACCCAACTATATAAATTTTATGGGGCTAAGGGGCTGCGTTCAAAATATGCATTTTCTTCTACCTCCCGTTCACTTCGATCGATGTGGTGTCTGGGTACTGTCATGTTTTCAGACATAAAACAGTATAATGTCCTATTTCCCAATAAGCATTTTTCAGATTTTTAAACCTAACTCTCGTATGGGTAGTGTTTTTTATCACTGTCGATTTGAAAAAAAGTTAGTGCTTGTGGCCTTACACGCGTGATGGCATTAATTGTATAGCGAGACGCGTGTTAGTGTTGCATGCGTTCCGGCTTTCAGCCCTCCCTCTCTTTCTATCCTTAGTCCATCTGTCCTTTCGTTTATGGTAACGTAGTATAATTAATGTTAGTATTAATTTAGGTCATTAATCAGCTTGCGTATCCCAAGGTTTTCTTAGAAATGCAGTACACGTTTTATTGTAGAAAGCGTGTAGTGATGCAGTAGGCTTTTACTATCAACGTGAAAGCGTGAGAATATGCAGACGAAGCATAAAAAAGGGGTTTTCGAGTACAGTCATTGTGACAGCACTGTTCTTTACCATTCTTCTTTCCTTTTATTGAATTTATGTGTTAGGCTTTACATGTACCTTTTAATTTATATATGTGTATTTAGAATGTCTCACGACACTTGCCCTGAAGTGAAATCTGTCCTGTTACCATGGCTAAGGCAGAAAGTGTTTAATTAACATGTAGGCATAACAGCACCGTGTTATTTTACATCAGGCTGGTATACAGAATCTAAGAAACGTGTGTTTTCGGATTTTATAACTCGCTACCAGAATTTCGTTTATTATTTACAATCTCATTGTGTGTATAATTCTAGAATGTTAATGTTATTACTGTAACAGTACTCAGAAATTATGTATTTACACACTCATCAAAAGGACAGTCTCAAAAGAATCTCATGCATTTAATAATCAGCAACACTTGTGTTGTTATGATTTCAGTCTTAAACCACATAAAATTATTCTTTACTACCTAAATCGTGATTAACATATTTAAAATATGTATGGGTTCGTTTATGTCTGTTCCATGTGGCAACAATTTCTGCCACACACAATTTCAATAACACCTAAATGTGTGATGGAATATACGGGCTTTTCACTTGTTTATATAGCAGAGCTGGGATAAATACAACGTGTTACATACTGTTCGCGCGGATGAGAATAATAAAATAGGTAATACTGTTCTGACAAATACGAATAGTATGTATTGCAGAAGTGTAGCGTTAGAAATTTAAGACCATAACGTTTTTTTGAAAATTACAAATAATTAATATTAAGTACATTTCACTATAATGTAATAGCTTAACAAAGTTCATTCATGTTCTGTATCCACTTACAGAAATCTTCTTTGATCCTTAGCCGCCAGCTGTCAAAGCAGTCAGTGGCCCTCACGCCTAGTGGCGTCTTGTAGGGCAGCAACAAGCTGCTTCTACTTTGCTCGGTCGGCGGCCATCCTTCGTGCAGTGCCCCAGCTCTGGTTCATTCTTTGCATCTCGGCCTACACAGTTCTCCGCCAAGTTGTTTTTGGTCGGTGCTTTTCTTCAGGGGTCCATAGCATTGCTGTTCTTGTGATGGCATCGGGATCTCTTCTGAGAACGTGGACTTAACAGAAGTAATGGAAGTAAATAAGTCTTTAAAAAGACTGGTCCATTCAGGTCTGATATTCCATAGTGGCCATTAGCGTTAAGACAGCGCTTATCACTAAAGATGCACTTGGGAGAAGGGGGGGGGGGTCTTAACTGGTCGAGTTGCGTGACATGGATAAGGGATTACTCTCGCAGCCAGGCCTTGGTGTCTTTCGGATTGGCCTGGATCGAATCCTTGTAGTAATTGATACTTCTGTTACTTTTCTGTTGTCTAGTTCCAATCCCCCTTTCTTCCGTTCTGTTTGTCTGCCTTTCTTTCATTCTTTCTTTCTTGCTAGTGCCCACCAGTTCACCAATTTTCGTAATTTATTATGACTCAGTGGACTCGGGTTACCCTCTCTATTTATTTCTTCATCCACTGGTTTGCTTCTTAATTCAGTCTGTTTTTCAAACGTCTTAAACTCTTGCAGTCTGAAAAGGATGAATGTCTACACCTATCATTTTACAGAATTGGATCGTGTAGTGTTTCTCTGCGCCCCTCTTTACTATCTATTTTCCACTGTTTTTTTTTTTTTTTTTTTTTTTTTTTTTTTTTTAGTCGGCGTCTGTGGCCTAATGGATATGAACGCAGTTTCATAATCCAGATATACCAGGTTCGAAACCTGCTGCAGGCGGTTTGGTGGCAGATCGCTTTGTGTGGATTTTTAACAATGGTATAAGCGCCGTACCGTTCAGAAAGCAATGGCAAACTACTGAACGTAAAAATTGCCTAGAAAAATCACAAACAGCCAATAAAAGCTGGGGTTGATTGCCACGTCCTGTAAAGGATAAGCAACTAACTTTTTTTCTTCAGAATATGAAATTGAAGTCATTGTTTCATGATTCGACTCTTTTTTTAGCCTGTATTTTTTAAGAGAATCAGGCTTCTTTTGAGATCATGTCTTTATGTCAGTCAGCATGTTCGTAATTTAAATTATTTGTTTTAAGCAGTTGTGGTGAAGTGTTATTTGTTTGTTTGTTTGTTTGTTTGTTTGTTTTTTTTTGGTGATCGCCACATTGCAGGCCCACGCTGTGCACACCGTATAGGACTTCTCGTCTTCTCGGCTACGCTTGGTCAGACAAAGAGCAGTGACCTCCTTTGGAAATCCGTGTTAATCTCAGTTCATAAAACAATGTCCCAGCATGTGTGTGGCCCTAACTTCTTTGGCCGCTTGTCAAGAGGGGTGAAGATTTGCTGTTGTTGATGGTGTTGTTAATGATGCTGTTAATGATGTTGTTGATAATGATGCCGTTGTTGATGGTGTTAATGTTTTGTTGATGATGTTGTTGTTGATAATGTTGTTATTGTTGTTGTTGATGATGATGCTGATATTGTTAATGATGATGTTGCTGATGTTGTTGTTGATGATGTTGTTGACGATGATGTTGTTAATGTTGTTATTGAGACACATGCATAAGAAGTAGGTGGTTCTCATGCATGGAATACCAGCTTCACCCCACGTGGGTTATAATTTGGGTATGTAGTGATCTGAGTGAATATTAAGTTCACATAATCATCTAGCTGCCCACCAAACAAGGTTCTTAACTTCCGCGTGTTATTTTTCCTGTCCACCTCTTGACAGCTTCCCATTTACAGTTTTATCTTCTTCTAGCACAACTACCTTCAACTTTTCCTTCGAATGAATGCAGTCAGCGACCCATAGCTCGACTGCTTGCATCAGGGTAAGCGAAACAGAGCTTGTGGCCCTGGAAACAGGCTGCATCACTACAGTCTGGCTGAGAGAGTAGGGATCGAATAGGGAAGGCAAACCCGGTCCCAAAAAATGCCGTGCTGAAGTCGAATGTGTCGGCCGAAAAGCGCAAATATCGCAGCTTCGCTGTAAACGGACAAAACGCAACCAACGTCCTGTTCAGGACGAACGAGGAAGAAGAAGAAGAACTCTTCCCTCCATTATAGTTTTCAGCGAGGTGTTATTTCTTCTTCTTTCTTTTAGCTCTTTATGGAGCATAGAACCACCATTGTAGCTGGTCTGTTGCACGAAGCTTGTCCACAGCATTAACCGGTTCTTGCAGACGTGGTTTCTGCATCAATTTGTTTTATATGGTGATGTTACCAGCCCCACAACTTCATATTAGTCGTCTTGTACGACACGCATGAGCATGCAGTAGTTCTCTACTTTGTGTGCCTCATAAAAGCTCCCCCCCCCCCCCCAACTGCACGGGTCTACAAGGTGTTGTGTCTGTTTATAAATTCTTATAATTAATGTATGTAGAGCCTGGGGGCAAAGTCTTTTACAGACAGGGGGTATGATGTGCTGGTGTTGTGGGTAGTGGGTTCCCCCCCCCCCTTGCTTCACCCTAGGCCTAGTGAATTCTTGTTCATGAAAGGAGCGACCATTGCGGTGTTAGTCTCTTGGCCTAGCAAAACCTCTCATACCCCAAGATCGTTGTGCGTGGTGAAGAGCCACACCCTCCTCGAGGTAGTCCTGGTAACTGAGGGTGCGAATCCTCAGGCTAAACACAACGGATCTAGAGGAGCAAACCGCGATAATAAAACCGGTGCACTACACCGTACACGCCCTCTGTGGGTGGGAAGGAGCCAGATGGATACTAAACAAGTCTTGGGAGTGGGAACGAGTGTGGACTTCTCCCTGAAGATCGGAACCCATCGTACAGGCACAGAGACTCAGGACGTGACGAACGATCCCTATTGCCTTCAAGCTCATGGTCACACTTAGCCTCGAGCCTCGGAGAACTCGGCGTAACCAGCAGGGCAATCGGTGGCGGGGAATGAGCACTGTGAGCCCTACCTTCGCTACGTATCACACGGAGAAGCAGAAACACCCCCTTTAACTCCCCCAGAGCTGGTACAGTACACTTCTGGCTTCTTACCGGGGCGGTAAGAAATCCACAGGCACCCCAGCATCAACAATGCCATGAAGATGACAAAGTTGTGAATTTACTAACTCAAACCTGGCAGAGCAAAGTCCCTCCATCAGATGCGGGGGCCGATGCTGGCCCACTGGCGCGTGGACCACATCCCCGATCCCCATCGAGACGTGCCCGGGAGCCCGACCCCGGCAATGCAAAAAAGCTGACGTGTGTAAGGCCACTCCAAACCTCCGATTGTCTTGCGGCAGTGTTAGGATGTGCAAGAACGATGGACAGGAAGACTCCACAACTTCCCACTGAAGACACGCCCACGGCGAACCGTTTGCCTCAATTTGGCTGTGTTGTGGTTGGTACCCGGAAACGGGCCTTCCCAGTACTAGGCACAGTTAAGTCCCCGATGTCATTTATCGGTGCAGAGTTGAGAGAGATGGCTGAGCATCACAATCCCCCCTGTGTTGCAGCATGATGAGAACCCAGAATTGCACACTGAGCTGGGGGGGAATCACTTGGGCACCAGACTTAATACTTCTCTTTGACTGATGGCCGCATGCCAA